>PISX010004445.1:0-121372 GCA_004024625.1 Mellivora capensis
ATGGTTCAAAAATAAATACCTTAATATGCCATGAAAGTAGTTAAAATAAAAACAAGCATGATAACAGTA
The DNA here is from genome assembly GCA_004024625.1 of Mellivora capensis. Lineage (NCBI taxonomy): Eukaryota > Metazoa > Chordata > Mammalia > Carnivora > Mustelidae > Mellivora > Mellivora capensis. Next base: position 70 of record PISX010004445.1, read on the forward strand.
ATAGATTAAAATATTTTATAAATTTTAATACCCATTCTTAAGAAAATAATTAAAATCACTCATCCTTAACAAGATAATACTTTTAGCTAGTGGGGAAGCAGTAGATATTTTTCTTTTAAAACTAGAATAAAGGGACGCCTGGGTGGCTCAGTTGGTTAAGCAGCTGCCTTCGGCTCAGGTCATGATCCCAGCGTCCTGGGATCGAGTCCCACATCGGGCTCCTTGCTCTGCGGGGAGCCTGCTTCTCCCTCTGCCTCTGCCTGCCACTCTGTCTGCCTGTGCTCTCTCTCTCTCTCTCTGACAAATAAATAAATAAAATCTTTAAAAAAAAAACAAGAATAAATAAGGTCACTATATACCACTAATACCATTTCATTTCTTTTATTTAGAAAAGAGGGAAGGGGAAAGGGAGAGGAAGAGAATTTTAAGCAGATTCCATGCCCAGCACCCAGCAGGGGTTTATCTCACAACCCTAAGATCATGACCTGAGCCAAAATCAAGAAGTCCGACATTTAACCAACTGACCCATCCAAGCTCCTCCCACTTACACTATTTTAATACTGGTTTAGATATTCTAGCCAGGAAAGAGAGAGGAGGGGCACAGGTGGTGGAGAGAGAAATATAAACTTTGTATAACTAAGATAAGTAAGATAAACTAAGTATATAAGAATATATCTTTATTATAGTTGATACAATTATATAACAAGAAAATAAAAAATTTTACTAAAACTAGTAAGACTAAGTGGAAAGATTCAAGAAAATAAGCAAAAATCTGTAGCATTCACTGTTCACACAAGTAATAACAATTAGAAAATATAGTGACAAAATATCCAATTCAAGGGACGCCTGAGTGGCTCAGGTAAGCATCTGCCTTTGGGTCAGGTCCTAGGATAGAGTCCAACGTCAGGCTCCCTGCCCAGCAGGGAGTCCGCTTCTCCCTCTTCCTCTGCCTTTCCTCCCTGCTCATGTTCTCTCTCTTCCTCTCTCAAATAAATAAAAATTTTTTAAAAACTTAGAAATAGGGGCACCTGGGTGGCTGAGTGGGTTAAAGCCTCTGCCTTTGGCTCAGGTCGTGATCCCAGGGTCCTGGGATCAAGCCCCACATCGGGCTCTCTGTTCATCGGGGAGCCTGCTTCCTCCTCTCTCTCTCTGCCAGCCTCTCTGCCTATTTGTGATCTGTCTGTCAAATAAATAAATAAAATCTTTAAAAAAAACTTAGAAATAAATTTAATATGACATATTTGTGACCGAGAAACTCTGTAAGAATCAATAAAGAGACATTTAAAAGCCTAAGTAGAGAGAGGCCAAGCTCCTGAATGGGAAAAAAACAAATAATGTAATAATTTTTTTGGATCCTTACTACTCCAGTCTCAAGTTCCGAGGACTATAATCAGGTATCCCCCCCCCATCCCCATGTATTGCACTCCAGAAATACAAAGAGTTAAGGATAGATTCTGCTAGTTGCTACCCCCTAAGAAGAGATAAATATATAGGATCAATGCTACCAAATAGAAATATCATATGAGCTACATATATAATTTTAGTTTTTCTACTAACCACATTATAAAAAACAAAAAGGAAGCAGGTGAAATCAATTTTAAAACTACATTTTATTTAATCCAAAAATATTATTTTAACATGTCATCCATATAAAAATTACTAATATTTTACATTCCTTTTTTATGTAAGTCTGAAATCTGGTGTGTATTTTACAGTTGTAGTACATCTCAATTCAGACTAGCAACATCTCAAGTGTTTGATACTTGTGGCTAGTGGCTACTATATTGGACAACACAGATGATCATTTCAGTGCAATTCTGACTATAATGAAGAGGCAACATGAGTGTCATAGGAACTAAGAAGACATGTATCTAATGCAGTCTGGAATAATCAGGGTAGGTTTCCTAGAAGAGATACCTACTTAAACAGGCCTGGGAGGGTGAGCAGGAATTAGCTAGGCAAAGGAAGGATGAGAGGAAACATACTAAGCATCATTAGCAGAGAGCATAAAGGTGAGAAACAGCACATATTCCAGGAACTATCAGTAGTAATATTCTAGCATAAAGATGGAAGCAAGAACAGTGAGAAGAGCCTAGAGAAGTATACTATGCTCAAATCTGCCCACTCTCTCCCCAGTCCAAGCCAGGGTAGGGTTGGGGGTGGGGGTGGGGAGGAGGGACAGAAGGAGCTGTCCCTGGTTCTGACACCCAAGGCATTCTCACAATGTATTTCCACTCAGATTCATAGTTCATTTCCTCCCAGGCTGGAGAGGAACTGACCCAGATGGGTCCCCAAAAACCTAAACCTGACCTAGCAGAATAGGAGATCCCTTTGGACAGGCTAGCCCTGAGTGGGCTGGAGAATCTTAGGAACATCCAAGTCTGGGAAGAGAATTCTAGGATATTGAAGTCAGGTACGACCAAGAAAGGCGTCCTCTTTGATATAAAAGTAGAAATAGGGGTGCCTGGGTGGCTCAGTGGGTTAAGCCTCTGCCTTTGGCTCAGGTCATGATCTCAGGGTCCTGGGATGGAGCCCCGCATCAGGCTCTCTGCTCAGCAGGGAGCCTGCTATCCTCTCTCTCTCTCTCTCTGCCGGCCTCTCTGCCTACTTGCGATTTCTATCTGTCAAATAAATAAATAAAATCTTAAAAAAAAAGTAGATGTAGATTTACCATAACAAATGAACCCCAAAGATGGTAGTCAGCCTGTGTTGTCTTATCTTTATCTCTTAGAAAATGTAAACTAACAATTCGACTTTCAACCCAGAATCTATCTGAGTGGATGTTACCACACTGTTGATTACTGGTAAGGTTAGGGGCAGAATTAATTCCTACTATCTTCCTTCACCTCCATTAATCCATAAGGGGGATCAATGGAAAAATATTTAAAATAAGTAAGGTGTCAGTATATCAATGGTCAAGGAAAAGGATAGTCTGTACAAGTAGGACTATATAATTATCACTTATTCAAAAGAAAGCCGACATAGAATAATAATTATATACCCATTAATTTTTAAAAATCTTATTACCTACTTAATGATAAAGATATTGTGATGGAACTGGTACAGTGCCATTTTATACCAGTATGATCCTATGAAAAGCAATCTGGCAATAATTTCAAACCATTAAATACTTCTACAGTGATTAAAGAAATTGAGTTAGTAGTTTAAAATATTCCCACAAAACAAAGTGTATCAAATAGTTTTAAAGGAGAGTTCTGCCAAACATTCAAGGAATAACAGATCATTTGAGTCTTACACAAACTTTTCCGGAGAAGAAAAAATGGAATACTCCCCAAGTTAGTATAAACTTGATATCAAAACCAACAAAGGCTATACAGGAAAGGAATTATTACAAGGTAGTCTCAGTCAAGGATGTAAAATTAAAAATAAAAAGAGGCGAAACCATATCTATATCCATATATATGTATCTCATGACCAAACTATACCTATCCCAAGAATGCAAGATGATTTAACAACAGAAAATCTGCAAATGTTGCATTAAAGAAGAAAGCCAATTATGACCAGCTTACAGATGCAGAGAAAAATCACCTAATGGGGCACCTGGCTGGCTCACTGGGTGGAGCATGTGACACATGATCTCGGGGCTGAGTTTGAGCCCCACATTGGATGTAGAGACTACTTAAAAATTAAAAAAAAATCTTTTTTTTTAAGATTTTAAGATTTTTTAAAGATTTTTTAAAAGATCTTATTTATTTGACAGATCACAAGTAAGCAGAGAGGCAGGCTGGGGTGGGGGGAAGCAGGCTCCCCACTGAGCAGAGAGCCCGATGAGGGGCTTGATGCCAGGACCTGAGATCATGCCCTGAGCCGAAGGCAGAGGTGCAACCCACTGAGCCACCCAGGTGCCCCCTCAAAAAAGAAATCTTAAAAAAAGGGTGCCTGAGTGGCTCAGTAGGTTACGCAACCAACTCTTGATTTCAGCTCAGGTCATGATCTCAGGGTCATGAGAGCAAACCAAACCCAGTGTCAGGCTCCACACTGGGCATGCAACCTGCTTGAGATTCTCTCTCTCTCTCCCTCCCTCTTGCCCCTCCCCACCAAAAGAAAAAAAATCTTAAAAAGAAAAGAAAAATCACTTAATAAAATTCAATATCTATTCATGATTTTAAAAAAAATCTTATGTGTGCCTGGGTGACTCAACTGGTTAAGCAGCCAACCCTGGATTTCAGCTACGGTCCTTGGTCCTCAGGGTCCTGGGACCATGCCCCAAATCTGGCTTTGAGTTCAGTGGGGAGTCTATTTGAGGATTCTCTCTCTCCCTCTCCTTTTGCCCCTCTCCCTGCTTCCTCTCTCTCTTCTAACAAATAAATAAATCTTTAAAAAATCTCAGCAAACCAATAAAAAGTAGTTTCTTAAACTATTAAAAGCTATCTACTAAGGGGCACCTGGGTGGTTTAGTCAGTTAAGCACCCGACTCTTTTTTTTTTTTAAAGATTTTATTTATTTATTTGACAGATAGATCACAAGTAGGCAGAGAGACAGGCAAAGAGAGAGGGGGAAGCAGGCTCCCTGCTGAGCAGAGAGTCCGATGTGGGGCTTGATCCCGGGACCCTGGAATCATGACCTGAGCCAAAGGCAGAGGCTTAACCCACTGAGCCACCCAGGCACCCCAACACCCAACTCTTGAACTCAGCTCAGGTCTTGATCTCAGGATTGTGGGTTCAAGCCCCATGCTGGGCTCCATACTGGGCATGGAGCCTTTTTTTTTTTTAAAGGTATCTACTAAATCCCTGTAGCAAACACTGTTTAAATCAATATTATAGGGGTGCCTGGGTGGCTCAGTCAGTTAAGCATCTGACTCTTGGCTTCAGCTCAGGTTGTGATCTTGGTCTCTTAAGATTAAGCACTGGGCATGGAGACTGCTTGAGATTCTCTCTCCCTCTCCCTCTACCCCTCCCACTCATGTTCTCGCTCCCTAAAATAAATAAACAAATCTTAAAAAATAAATTAATATCATATTGTGAAAATGTTCCAATACACGGGACGCCTGGGTGGCTCAGTTGGTTAAGCGGCTGCCTTCGGCTCAGGTCATGATCCCGGCGTCCTGGGATCGAGTCCCACATCGGGCTCCTTGCTCGGCGGGGAGCCTGCTTCTCCCTCTGCCTCTGCCTGCCACTCTGTCTGCCTGTGCTCACTCTCTCTCTCTCCCTCTCTCTCTGACAAATAAGTAAATTTAAAAAAAAAAGTTCCAACACACACAAAAGGAGAGTGACTAGTATAATGACCTCCCAGGTACCCATCATATACCTATCATCCAGATATAAGAATTACAAAATACAAACTTTATTCTTTAAGATTTTATTTATTTATTTGACATAAAGAGAGAGAGAGTGCACAAATAGGCAGAGTACCAGTCAGAGGAGGAGGGAGAAGCAGGCTCTTGCCTGAGCAGGGAGCCCAAGGTGTGACTTGATCCCAGGACCCCGGGTTCGTGACCTGAGCCAAAGGCAGACGCTTAATCGACTGAGCCACCCAGGCACCCCAACAAGCTTTGTTCTTAATAGTGAAACACTGGAAGCATTCTCTTTAAAATCTGGACCAAGACAAATAGGTCCTTACTTATTTCAGCATTGTGCTAGAGGTCTAGCCAGTACAGTGGGAACAAAAGAAAAGTTAGAAGACTAGAAATAGAATGAATAGAAAGAAATAGAATGTATTATCCACAGATGATAAAATTGTCTATGAAAAAAAAACAAAAAATAACCTACAGACATTACTGCATATGAAAAAGGAGAATTCAGCAGGACTGATAAATAAGAGATTACTATCCTTAAAAATCCATTGCAGGAAAAAGATAGTAATTAACAATAGCAAAAGAAATAAGTAAGTACCAAGGTATAAATATGACAAAAGGTGTACAGGACAGGTGTACAGGAAAAAAAATTACAAAAATTTTACTAAGAAAACATTTTAAAAGGGCGCCAGGGTGGCTCAGTGATTAAGTGTCTGCCTTTGTCTCAGGTCATGATCCTAGGGTCCTGGGATCGAGCCCCACATTAGGCTCCCTGCTCAGTGGGAAAACTGTTTCTCCATCTCCCATTCCCCCTGCTTGTGTTCCCTTTCTCGCTGTGTATCTCTCTGTCAAAAAAATAAATAAAAAGAAAAAAAATTTTTAAAGCCCTAAAAAATGGAGGAAAAAACTCTGCTCCTAGATAAATAGTCTCATTATTTTATTCTCAAACTCATCTACAGATTCAGGAGAATCATAATAAAAGTTCCATCAATGGAGCGCCTGAGTGGCTCAGTCGTTGAGCATCTGCCTTTGGCTCCGGTCATGATCCCAGGGTCCTGGGATTGAGCCCTGTGTTGGGCTCCCTGCTTGCGGGGAGCCTGCTTCTCCTTCTCCCTCTGCCCCTGCTTGTGTTCCCTCTCTCATTCTCTCCCTCTCTCTCTGTCAAATAAATAAATAAATCATCTTTTTAAAAAAAAAGGTTCCATCAAGTCTTTGTGGCTTTGTGTTTTATAACTTGAAAAGCTTGTTTTAAAATCTACATAGATCAATAGCGTCCCAAAGAATAGCAAAGACACTTATGAAGAAAAATTATAAGGTGGAGGAATTTGTCCTACCAGATATCAAGTTTTATTACCTAACTATGGTAAATAAAGACAGTGAGATAGGGGCTTAGGGTTAGATACATTGGCTTAGGGTTAAATAACTCTGTAGCCTGGAAACAGACCCATGCATGGATGGATGCAGTATTGATGGAGGTGGCATTTCAGACCACTAGGCAAAGGACAAATTAATCAATAATATGGAAAAATTAAAAATGGGAGACTTACCTCACTCCATATACAAAATCAACCCCTGAAAGGCAAGTTTTGAAAAATGTGTAGGAAAAAATGTAAGTAACTAGAGAAGAGGAAGAATTTCTTAAGCATAAAATAGTAACTAAAAACATTCTGACCATTTTTTAAAAAAAGAGTATGAATTCTACTAGATTAAATTTAAGAAATTTAGTTAATCAAAAGGCATTACAAAGGAAGTGAAGCCAAAGCAAAAACAGTTACAATATATACAACCAACAAATTGTAAATTTCCAATATATGTAACAATTCCTACAAAATCAGTAAGAAAGATAACTGTATATATTCTTATAGGCAAAACTCATGCACAACCATTTCACAGAAGAGGAAATATGCAGAATGAAAAAACATAAAAAGTTCAGTCTCGGGGGACGCCTGGGTGGCTCAGTTGGTTAAGCAGCTGCCTTCGGCTCAGGTCATGATCCCAGCGTCCTGGGATCGAGTCCCACATCGGGCTCCTTGCTCGGCAGGGAGCCTGCTTCTCCCTCTGTCTGCCACTCTGTCTGCCTGTGCTCGCTTGCTCTCTCTCTCGCTCTGTCTCTGACAAATAAATAAATAAAATCTTAAAAAAAAAAAGTTCAGTCTCGGGGCGCCTGGGTGGCTCAGTGGGTTAAAGCCTCTGCCTTCAGCTCAGGTCGTGATCCCAGGGTCCTGGGATGAAGCCCCGCATCAGGCTCTCTGCTCTGCAAGGAGCCTGCTTCCTCCTCTCTCTAACTGCCTCTCTGCCTACTTGTGATCTCTGTCTGTCAAATAAATAAAATCTTTTTAAAAAAAAGTTCAGTCTCATTATTCATGAGGAAAATAGGAAGTAAGATCACAGTGAAGACATCAACTTCACCTACTAAAGTGGGTAAAATGCAAGGATGTAGAATAATGAGAACTCTTAGATCCTGTTAGTGTAAACTGGTACAACGAACACAGTATCTTGTAAAGCTGAAAATGTGCATAAACTACAACCCATCTATTTTGGTCCAGAGAAACTTCTGCTTTCACCAATAGGAGATACTCGTAAGAATCTAAGCAGCAGAAGTGCCTTGGTGGCTCGGTCAGTTAAGCTGCCTGCCTTCAGCTCAGGTCAGGATCCCAGAGTCCTGAGATAGAACCCCGCCTTGGGCTCCTTGCTTAGCAAGGGAGCCTGCTTCTCCCCTGCCCTCCCTGCCCTCTGCTTGTATGCCCTCTGTCTTGCTCACTCTCTCAAATAAATAAATAAAATCTTTAAAAAAAAAGAAAATCTAAATAGCACTGTTATTTTCAATACTCAAAATATTGAAAACAACACTAACTACATCCATAGTAGAATAAAGTAGGACATATAAAAATCTCAGAAACATGATATTTAGTGACAAAACAAGCTGCAGAAGAATGCATACTATATGAATCTACACAACAGTTAAAAATATGCAAAAGTCAACTATGTGGTTTAAGGGTACTATTATATATTTTTAAACAATACAGAAAAGCAAGGGAATGGTAAACCCAAATTTCAAGATAGTAGTTACATCTAAAAGGAAAAATATGACTGGATTTTGAAGAAACACATTTTGAAAGATTTGGTTAAAAACAAAACAAACAGAACAAAAAAACAAGGTAAAAGTAATATTTTCCCTCTCTTTTCCTTTTTTTTTTTGATAAACTAAATGGTAATAGGTGTTCATTATAGCATTCTTTATATCATACATAAATTATAACTATTCTTTTATAATTATCTGTGTGATCTTATACAACCAATTTAGTCTGTTTTCTCATCTGTAAATCTTAGGAAAACAATACCCACCTCTATACAGATGTTGGGAAAATGAAATTTGTTTAATATATACAAAATGCTTAGAGCAGTGGCTCAACTTAAGGTGTACAGATTCACTCACTGCCTATTTTCAGTGCGGTACTTCTTATCTTTTTTTTTTTTAAGATTTTATTTATTTATTTGACAGAGATCACAAGTAGGCAGAGAGGCAGGCAGAGAGAGAGAGGAGGAAGCAGGCTCCCTGCTGAGCAGAGAGCCCAATGCGGGCTCGATCCCAGGACCCTGGGATCATGACCTGAGCCAAATGCAGAGGCTTTAACCCACTGAGCCACCCAGGCGCCCCTGGTACTTCTTAATGTACTTAATATCTCCCAGATTAAGATTTGTTTTATCCTCCCCAGAATAAACCTTCAATCTTCTATTAGATTGGATATAGCCCAGATGGGCACTCAGCTGACTGTTGTAAAATTTGAAGATGACCTGGGCAGACTTTAACCATTCTTTCAACATATCTTCCTTTAAAAAATATATATATTTATTTATTTGATAGAGAGAGACACAGCAAGAGAGGGAACACAAGCAAGGGGAGTGCGAGAGGGAGAAGCAGGCTTCCAGCCAAGCAGGGAGCCCCATGCAGGGCTGGATCCCTGGACCCTGGGATCATGACCTGAACCCAAGACAGTTGCTTAATGACTGAGCCACCCAGGCCCCCCAACATATCCTCCTTTAAAAATTTTTTTTTAAGATTTTATTTATTTGACAGACAAAGATCACAAGTAGGCAAAGAGGCAGGTAGAGAGAGAGGAGGAAGCAGGCTCCTCGCTGAGCGGAGAGCCCTATGTGGGGCTCGATCCCAGGACCCTGAGATCATGACCTGGGCTGAACGCAGAGGCTTAACCCACTGAGCCACCCAGGCGCCCCTATCCTCCTTTTTTAAATCACCACCTTCATATCCATGTCTGTCAAATAAATAAAGCCTTTATAATTAAAAAAAAAAAGAAAAGAAAATTAGAAGAGAATTCATTAGGTCCCACATCTGAACGATAAAAAGATCCAGTTGAGGAAGGAGGATGGGGAAAAATGGAGAAGAAATCATCAAAGATCTAATACAAAAAAACTTTCTCATAAGTAAAGGGCACCAGTGCCCAGAAAGGGGTCATTCTGTGCTCAGTCAGCACACTGAGACCATTTAAAAAGCAAACAAAGCAAAATAAAACAACTCGCGTAAGAGCACAAATTCCAAAATTTCAGGGGGGGGGGGGAAAGAGAGAGAGAGGAAGAAAGCTTAGAGCTTGCTCTGAGCACTTAGCACACGTTTTTGGTTATTTCTCACTCTGTTTTATAGGAGGGCAGTGACAAAGAGTAGGGGCCCTAGGAACTGCTGCCTCAGTCTTGTGTCCTTCCCGAGATACACCAGCCCCTTGCCACCATCTCCGAAACCCCTCAGGATTTACGCGGGCATTTCGGAGGGCGCAGAGCCGTCACATCGACCAGACGGATGACTCCCAAAATGAATCCCAAATATTGTCCAGATTTTTCCTCGGGCTTAGACCGAAAGGCCTCGGGGTCCGGAGTCAAAAAGTGCTACATTTGAGTGCTGGCTCCTACTCACAAGCTGTGTGACCTGAGGCAATTCAAGCCCCTCCACTTAAGTTTACTGACCTCCAGCCACAGGGCTGGGACGCACGTAAGGGGCACTTGGGTGACAAGTGCGAAACAGTCCTCTCCCTGGAGTTCACGGTTGAAGGGGGAGACAGACCAAAAGGAGAAAAAAAAAAAATTACCACAGCTTCCCGCGTTCCCCACTCTCGAGCCCATTTTCCACACAGCTTCAAAACACCATTTCAAACTGTTAAACCACTTGCCTGGTTGGAGTCCTTCAATGGCTCCCCTGGGTCCTCACGATTAAAGGCCACCGAATTCCCGGCTGGCCTCAAGCAGCTCCGCACCTCGCGCTTCGCAGAGCTGCCGCGCGCCATGGCGTCCTCTCAGGTTTGCAGCTAGGCCGGGTTGCCCAAAAGAGATCTGATTGGTGAGTGTGGAGGAAAGACTGAGCATGCGCGGCCTAGCTCCGCCCCATCCTTCATTTCCGCCGCAATCCATCTCCTGAAAGCTTGCTTTTTTGCATTCCCCCGCCGCCGACTGTATTCTAGTGAGGTTCAATTGATAAGTCAATGAGCTGCACATATTTGAAGTGTGCAATCCAGTGAGTTTTGACATAAACATACACAGGTGAATCTGTCACCACAATTAGGAAAGTGAGCGTATCTATCACTCTCAAAAGTATCTTCTTACTGTTTTACGATGCTGCTTCAAATTTTTCCTGGCCTTCATGCCACCCCAACAGAGATCTACTTCCTGTCACCATACACCTTAGTTTTCATTGTATAGTATGTTATATTACCAGCATAAATTCCTTTTTTGGCTGCTTCTTTCACTTACCATAATTGTTTTGCTGTTCACCCATCTTATATCAATATTCCCTATTTTTAAGGCAGAATAGTATTCCATTACATGGATATATGACCATTTGTTTATTCATTCACATGTTGATGGACATTTGGGTTGTTTTCAGTTTTAGGTCATTAGAAATAAAACAGCTATGATGAAAACACTAATTTTTTTTAGGATTTTATTTATTTATTTATTTGACAGAGAGAGAAATCACAAGTAGGCAGAGAGGCAGACAGAGAGAGCGGGGGGAAGCAGGGTCCCTGCTCAGCAGAGAGCCTGATGTGGGGCTCTATCCCAGCACCCTGAGATCATGACCTGAGCCGAAGGCAGAAGCTTAACCCACTGAGCCACCCAGGCACCCCGAAAAACACGAATTCAAAAATACATATGCACCCCTATGTTTACTGTAGCATTACTTACAATAGCCAAATTATGGAACCAACCCAAGTATTCATCCATAGATGAATCAATAAAGAGGATGTGATTTATGTATATATACAATGGACTATTACTCAGCCCTAAAAAAAGAACGAAATCTTCCCATTTACAACAATACGGATGGATTTGGAGGGTATAATCCTAAGTGAAATAAGTCAGAGAAAGAGAAATAGGACTTCAGGGCACCTGGGTGGCTCAGTGGGTTAAGCCTCTGCCTTTGGCTCAGGTCATGGTTTCAGGGTCCTGGGATCCAGCCCTTCATGGGCCTCTCTGCTGGGTGGGGCTGTGGGGAGCCTGTTTCCTCTTTCTCTTTGCCTGCCTCTCCCCCTACTTGTGATCTCTCTCTGTCAAATAAATAAAATCTTTAGAAAAAAAAAAGAAAAATAGGATTTTACTCATATGTGGAATTTAAGAAGCAAAACAAAGAAAAAAGAGATAAGACAACACAACCCACATACTTAAATATAGAGAACAAACTGGTGGTGAAATATGGGGGATGCGTGAAATAGGTGAAGGAGATTAGGAATACATTTATCTTGATGAGCACCAAGTGATGTACAGAATTGTTACATCACTATATTTACACCTGAAACTAATATAACGCTGTACATTAATTGTACTGGAATTGAAAACAACAACAACAAACAAATAAAAAGTTATGAATATTTGGGGCGCCTGGCTGGCTCAGTGGGTTAAGCCTCTGCCTTCAGCTCAGGTCATGATCTCAGGGTCCTGGGATTGAGCCGGGCATGGGGCTCTCTGCTCAGCAAGGAGCCTGCTTCCCCCTTTCTCTCTGCCTGCCTCTCTGCCTACTTGTGATCTCTGCCAAATAAATAAATAAAATCTGGGGTGCCTGGGTGGCTCAGTAGGTTAAAGCCTCTGCCTTCACCTCAGGTCATGATCCCAGGGTCCTGGGATTGAGTCCCCCATCGGGCTCTCTGCTAGGCAGGGAGCCTGCTTCCTCCTCTCTCTCTGCCTGCCTCTCTGCCTACTTGGGATCTCTGTCTGTCAAATAAATAAATAAATAATCTTTTAAAAAAAAGAAATAAAATCTTAAAAAAAAATTACGAATATTTGCCTACAAGTCTTTTGGACATTTGCTCAAATAAACACCCAGGGATAGAATGGCTGGATCTTAATGCAGGTGCATAACCTTAAACAAGATCTTTTTTTTTTTTTTTTAAGATTTTTATTTATTTATTTGAAAGAGAGCAGGGGGAGCAAAGGGAGAGGGACAAGCAGACTCTACGCTGAGTGCAGAGCCTTATGTAGGGTTTGATCCCATGACCCTGAGATCATGACCTGAGCTGAAATCAAGAGTCAGATTTTTAACAGACTGAGCCACCTGGGTGCCCCACTTTTAATGAAAATCATAAAGAAATTTTTAAGAAGCAGCCAAACTGTTTTCCAAATGATTGCATTATTTTATATTCTCACCAGAAGTGTGTGAGGATTTTAGGTGCTCCACATCTTCCCAAACACTGGGAATGCTCAGTCTTTCTAATTTTAGTAGTCCAGTGGGAATGTGGTGGTATCTCATTGTGGCTTCAATTTACACTTTCCTAGTGACAAATTATGTTTAGCATCTTTTCAAGTACTTATTTGCTACTTGTGTATTTTCTTAGGTCAAATGTCTGTTCAAATATTTTAGTCATTTATAAATTGGGTTATCTGTCTTACTAAATTGTTAAGAATTCCTCATATAGTCTAGATAAAAGTCCTTCAGCAGATATATGCTTTGCAAATGTTTTCTTTAGGTTATGGCTTGCCCCTTCATTTTCATAACAATGTCTTTTGAATAGCAAATTTTTTAAATTTCCATGGAATCAAATTTATTGACATTTTTTCTGTTACAGTTGATGCTTTTTGTGTTATGTTTTAAAAATCTTTGCCAAAGGGTGCCTGGCTGGCTCAGTTGGTGAAGCATGAAACTCTTGATCTCAGGGTTGTGAATTCAAGCCCCATGTTGGGTGTAGAGATTACTAAAAAATAGAATCTTAAAAAAAAAAAACAACTTTGTCAAATGCAAGGTCACTAAGGTTTTCTTCCATGTTTTCTTCTGGAAGTTTTATAGTTTTAGGAGCTTTTAGCTTTTACATTAAGGTCTATGATCCATTTTGAACTATATATTTTTTTATATAGTGAGATATAAAGGTCAAGTTTCTTTTTTTTCCCCCACCAGTCTATGCAGTTGTTGAAAAGATTGCCCCCATTAAATTGTCCAGGCACTTGTGTTGAAGATCAGTTGGTGATATATATATATTTCTGTTTCATATATCTATTTGTCTATCTTTATGCCAATACCACACTGTCTTGGTTATTGCACCTTTATTAGTCTCAAGATCAGGTATTGTACTGGTTATCTATTGTTGCATAAAAATTGCCACAAATTTGGAGGCTTAAAATAACATACATTTATCATCTCGCCATTCTCTGTGGGTCAGGCGTCCAGGCAAAACTTAGCTAGATCCTCTGCTTAGCATCTGAGAGGGTGCAAAGTATAGGCCAGGGCTGGGTTCTCATCTAGAGGCTTGATTAGGAAAAAAATCTACTTTCCAGCTTGTATGCTTGTTAGCAGCTTTCAGTTCATTGCAGCTGTATAGCCAAGAGCTTCCATTTTTTGTTGGCTGTGGCTGGAGGCCACCGTTGGCTCCTAGATGGCCCTCACAATTCCTTGCCACGTGGGCTTTCCCAACATGGTTAAAAGTAGTAGGAAAGTGGGGGGAGGCAGAGAGTGAGAGAGGCAGAGAGAGAGAGAGAGGCACTTTAGAGTGAGTCTGTTAGCAAGACAGAGTATTATATAGCTTAATGAAAACCACAAAATGACATCCCATCCCCTTTGCCATGTTTTATTGGTTTGAAATAAGTCATAGGTCTTATCCATACTCAAGGGGAGGAGATTAAACAAAGACCTGAACACGAGGATGTTGGGATCATGGGACCATCTGGGAATTCATCCTCCACAGGTAGCATTAGTTCTCCAACAACGTTTTTCTTTTCAAAGTTGTTTTTGGCTATTTTAGGTCCATTGCATTTCAATATAAATTTTAAAATGAACTATAAATTTCTACCAAAAGCCTGTCAAGTTTTGACTGGGATAGTGTTAGAGCTAGAGACCAATTTGAGTACACATAACACCTTAACACTTTTAAGTCTTCTGATCCATGATAATCATATATCTCTTCATTTATGCAGGTCTTCTTTAATTTCCACCAGCAATATTTTCTAGTTATCAATGTACGGATCTAGCAAATCTTTTCATCTTTTTTCAAATTTATCCCTAAGCATTTTATATTTTTGATGCTGTTTAAATGGGATTATTTATTTATTTGTTTATTTGACAGACAGAGATCACAAGTAGGCAGAGAGGTAGCCAGAGAGAGGGGAGTGGAAGCAGGCTCCCTGCTGATCAGGGAGCCCAATGCAGGGCTTGATCCCAAGACCCTGGGATCATGACCTGAGCCAAAGGCAGAGGCTTTAACCCACTTAGCTACCCAGGCACCCCTATAAATGGGATTTTTTGAATTTCAATTTTATTCTGAAGTTTTTAATCACTTAATAGACTCTTTGTGCGGAAAACCATGGTTGTCCTGTCCTTGTTGTGAAGGTAAGCATGTTAAATAAAGGGCAATGTAAGCACTCCCATTTGTTCTCACTTCTACTCAAGGCCTCTTATCTAAGTCTTACCAGCAATAAAGCTGACATCTTGCTCTTTGTCCAGTTATGCGATATCTATGTCCCTCTTTCAGTTGGTTCTGAACTGGTGTAGGGAAGAGGGTATGATTTATTAACCCCCTAAAACCTCAACATCTCCTCCATCTGACTGATGAAACCTACTTGTGTTTCAAAACTCAGCTCAAGGCTTCCTGCCTTCATGACAACTTCTGATATTCCCTCCTATGTGTCCCTGTTACACTTCCTGTGGTACATGTGGCAACATTTAGCTACTCTCCTTTTTCTATATAGCCTTCCTTTTCCTCCTCCTCCTCCCCTTCCTCCTCTAAGCATATAGAAGTCTCAAAAGCACGAAAAAAACCAAACTCTCAAAAGCATAAAGAAAAAACAGACTTTATTTATCTTTGTAGCCCCAGTGCCTAACACAACATCAGGCAAGCAGTAGGTATTCAATAAATGTTTGCCAAATGGGTTATTATGACTGCAAAATGACATGCCTTCAGTCTTGAAAAAGGAAAGCTATACATTACGTAATAGTGAAATAATAGAATACAAAATTCTAAAAATTTTTTTTCAATTTATTTATTTGTCAGAGAGAGGGAGAGAGAGCGAGCGAGCACAGGCAGACAGAGTGGCAGGCAGAGGCAGAGGGAGAAGCAGGGTCCCTGCTGAGCAAGGAGCCCGAAGTGGGACTCGATCCCAGGATGCTGGGATCATGACCTGAGCCGAAGGCAGCCGCTTAACCAACTGAGCCACCCAGGCGTCCCAGAATACAAAATTCTATATGCATTAAGATTGCCACTATATAGGGGTGCCTAGGTGGCTCAGTGGGTTAAAGCCTCTGCCTTCAGCTCAGGTCATGGTCCCAGGGTGCTGGGATCGAGCCCCACATTGGGCTCTCTGCTCGGCAAGGAGCCTGTTCCCCCCCGCCCCGTCTGCTTCTCTGCCTACTTGTGATCTCTGTCTGTCAAATAAATAAATAAAATCTTAAAAAAAAAAAGATAACCACTATATAGAAATGTGTGTCAATTGAAAGTTAATATTTGAAATAAATTGCCATTGTGTGTGGTATCTTTTTTAACAAGAATTGTAAAACTCTTTATTATTCTTAAAGTCAGAATTGACACACACACACACACACACACACACACACACAAGGTTGTGGGTGGGGAATTAATGTCGCAAAGGACACTGAGACTCTGAGGGCAGCCAAGTGAAGGCAGTTGGAGAAAGAAAGATTAAACACAAGAGAAACCAAACCACGTTCAAATGACAACCAAGTCTAGGGGCCAGGAGCTGGATCAAGGAAAGAGATCACAGAGAATAGAGTTCAGAATAAGATAAGACAGGGGCACCTGGGTGGCTCAGTGGGTTAAGCCTCTGCCTTCAGCTCAGGTCATGATCTCGGGGTCCTGGGATTGAGCCCTGCATCGGGCTCTCTGCTCAACAGGGAGTCTGCTTCTCCTTCTCTCTGCCTGCCTCTCTACCTACTTGTGATTTTTCTCTCTCTCTCAAATAAATGAATAAAATCTTTAAAAAAAAAAGAATAAGATAAGACAGGACCCTGGGAGAGCAAAACTTAGGGTGGAGAGTGTTCAAGTATTACCTCCTTAAATATCTGTGGTAATCTGTGGATTTCATGTGTGTAACATACATTAAAGAACATCTACTATGTGCCAGAGGTTATGTGCCGATTTCACAAAAATGAAAGACAAAGTATCAAGCAGACTAAATATAAAGATACCTAGGCCCTTTTATAGTAAAAATGTTGAAAATAAAAAAGAAAGAGAAGATACTAAAAGCAGCCAGCAGAAAAAGGGCAGTTACCTTCTATATTAGGAATCTCCAGAGAAATAGAACTAACAGAAGATATATATAGAGAGATATAGATACAGGTATTATATATATAATAGAAACTATGTGTATAATAGGAATTACATATATATGATAAGAACATAGGGCTCACGCAGTTATGAAGGCCCAAAAGTCCTACAATGTGCCCTGTGCAAGTTGAAGAACCAGTCTGAGCTTAAAGGCCTGAGAACCAGAGGCCACTGGTGTAAGTCCCCAGAATCGGAAACTCCTATGTCCAAGAATGTCTTAGCTCAAGAAGAAAGAGAGTAAAGTTGTTGTTCTTTGCCTCTTTGTTCTGTTTGGACACTGAATTTATTGGATGACACCTGCCCACATTGATGAAGACAGGTCTCTTTACTCATTCTACTGATTCAAATGCTGATCTCTTTCAGAAACACCCTCAACACACACCAAGAAATAATGTTTTACCAGCTATCTTGGCATCCTTCAGTCCAGTCAAGTCGATACATAAAATTAACCAACAGAGGGACACCTGGGTGGCTCAGTTGGTTAAGCGGCTGCCTTCGGCTCGGGTCATGATCCCAGTGTCCTGGGATCGAGTCCCACATCGGGCTCCTTGCTCAGCAGGGAGCCTGCTTCTCCCTCTGCCTCTGCCTGCCACTCTGTCTGCCTGTGCTTGCTCTCTCTCTCCTCCTCTCTCTCTGACAAATAAATAAATTAAAAAAAAATTAACCAACAGGACTTCAAAGGAGCTGATAGCTGAATTCCCAACAAAACAATGGAAGGTAAAAGACAATAAAATAGGGGTGCCTGGGTGGTTCAGTGGTTTAGCCTCTGCCTTCCGCTCAGGTCATGATCCCAGGGTCCTGGGATCGAGCCCCACATCGGGCTCTCTGCTCAGCAGGGAGCCTGCTTCCTCCTCTCTCTCTGCCTGCCTCTCTGCCTGCTTGTGATCTCTGTCTGCCAAATAAATAAATAAAATCTTAAAAAAAAAGACAATAAAATAACATCTTTGCAACTTCGCAAGAAAAAACTCATCAAACTATATATTGCCTATCAAAGTAGTCCTTCAAAAATTAGACGGCACAATTCAAAAATGGGCAAAGGACTAGAATAGACATTTCTCCCAAAAGATACACAAATGGCTAATAACCACATGAGAAGATGCTTGACAATCACTAATCATTAAGGAAATACAAGTCAGAACCACAATGAGATGCCACTTCATACTCATTAGGATGGCTATTATTAAAAAAACTAAAAAACAAAAAGAGATAATAACAAGTGTCCCCAGTATGGATGAAATGGAGAAATTGGAGTGAGAAATAGAGAAAGAAAATAGAGAAACTGGGACCTTTGTGCACTGCTGGTGGGAATGTAAAATGGTCCATATGCTGTGGGAAACAGTATGGCAGTTCCTCAAAAAACTACACACAGAATTTCCGTATGATCCAGCAACTTCACTTCTGGGTATATACCTAAAATAATTGAAAGCAGGGTCTCAAAGAGATATCTGTAAATCCATGTTCATAGCAACATTACTCACAATAACCAAAAAGGAGAAGCAACCCAACTGTCTGCAACTTGGCTAATGGATGGTGGTATATCCATACAATGCACTATTATTTAGCAGTAACAATGACACAGCTCTGCTATGAGCAAGAACATGGACAAATATCACAACCACATAATTGAGCGAAAGAAGCCAGAAACAAATTAGTACATTCTGAATGATTCCATTTATATGAACTCCAAAACAAACAGAACTACCTAAGTCAAGATAGTAATTATCTTTGGGGAGAGTGGGCTCAGGTAATGACTAGGAAGGGGTCTCTAGGGGCTTCTGGAGCATGGTAAACTTGTGTTTTTAAATATGAATGGGAGTTACATGAATGTGTTTGCTTTATGAAAATTTGAGCTACATATAATTAAGATCTGGATACTTTGCTGTATTACACTTCAAAAAAGTCATAGAAGAGGGCGCCTGGGTGGCTCAGTGGGTTAAAGCCTCTGCTTTCGGCTTAGGTCATGATCCCAGGGTCCTGGGATCGAGTCCCGCATCGGGCTCTCTGCTCAGCAGGGAGCCTGCTTCCCTTCCTCTCTCTCTGCCTGCCTCTCTGCCTACTTGTGATATCAAATAGATAAATAAAATCTTTTAAAAAAAAGTTATAGAAGACTATACAGTATGGCTTCCTCCCTCTCCCAGTTTTTTCCACTTGCACATTGGATCTCATTCCCTCCTACTTCCTTCCTGTTCTCTCTCCAACATTCATCTTTTTTCTCTCCAATATTGCCAATTTTTCCTTCTCCACTGACTCCTTCCCTAGGGTGTAAATGTGCTCAAATCTCCCATTCTGAAAAATGAAACTACTTCTCACTCCAGCCAACATCAGAATTCATTTCCCTCCATACATCCAAACTGTTAGCTAAATGGCATATTCTACAGATTCTTCAGATCTCTGTGGTTGGGCTTCAGCCCCCTCCACCCTCAGATGTTGCTTCCACCAGGGTCACCCATGACCTCCATGCTACAAATTTCAATGGGCACTTTTCAGACTTTGTCTTGCTATATGATATTGGATAGTTGATCATTTCCTTCTTTGTAGCTTACACCTAAGTGCTTCCAAGATTTTTACATATACTCACTTAGTACTTAAAACCCCAGAATGTAAGTACTAGTACTTTCTACTTCATGAATGAGAAAACTGAGGTTAGAAGAGGCTAAGTAACTTGTCCAGTGTCACACAGCAACTCCCTATCTTATGTATACTTAGTGAAACACTCTTTTCCTTTAATTTCTAAGACAACTAGTTCTCTTTTATTTCTTTGTGCATTTCTTATTCTCCTTTGGATGTGCTTCTTTAAATACTTGTCTTTCCTGGGAATCCATACTTCTCATTTCTTCTTGCTCTGAATAATCTCCCTGAACACACGTATGAACGGTTTTCATCACCACCTGTATACTGATGGCTCCTAAACTCTCCTCCAGATTGCATGCCCTGCCTTCAAATCCAATTTGTCCCAAACTGAATTTAACTTCTTCCTTCCCACAAATCACAAATTTGCTGCTTCTTCTTCTGTGTTCATACTGTTAGTGGCATTATTATATATCCGGCTATGCTAGCTAGAAACCTGGGAGTCCTAAGGAATTTGCCTTCTTCCCCTTACTCTCTATGTCCACTTTGAACAAGTTCTGCCTTTTCTACTTTCTGATAATCTCTTGTGTTCATTCTTTGTCTCCAAATGCACTATCACTGCTCAAGTTCAAGCCTCATCCCCTTTTGCTTGGGCTATTACAATAAAACTCCCCTTCAGCAAAATTTCAGCTTCAACCTATCCACAGCACTACTGCTGGCATAACAGACACAAGTCAGACTGTTTTATAGCCTTGCACCTGTGGATAAACTTTAACCCCCCATTTAGCGTGCCAGTTAAGTCCTGTCCTATCAGGAACTAGTGCTTGCCTCTATCATCCAACCTTACCATCCCCTCTTCCTCCCTCACCCTTTATAATCTAAGAATACTGAAATCACTTGTAATTCATCCAGATAAGTCATGATCTCTTTTTTCTCTTTGTGACTTTGCCCATGACAAGAATTCTTAGAATGACTTCTTCCACCTTGTTAATTTATAAAACTCGTATTTATTCTTTATACTATATATACTATATATTTATTCTATATATTATATTTATATATATATATAAATATATATAAATAAATAAATTTACTATTTATTTATTTATTTATTTATTTATCTCACCAGAAACACACACACGAAAATGAGATTCTCATAAGAGATATCAATCACCCAAAGGAGAAATAAAGGAAGGCATTTGGATAGACAAAAATTGTATCTACTACAATCTATAAGGGAATAGTATGTTTAGCAACCCTTTATCCTCTCTTGTCAACCCAGCAAACTCCTGCTCACCTATCCCCAAATTCACCACCACTGTAAAAAGTCTTTCTTGACTCCCCAAGCAGAAGTTGTTTCCCTTTCTAAGTTCCCATCATTTTGTGCTCAACCGCAGGGGGTAATAATTAGACAGGCCTAGGTTCAATTCTAGGAAACTGTGATTCAACCTCTTTGAAGTGGGCTCCTCATCTTTAAAAAGGGGATACTGTTGCTGGGATTAAAGACATCAATATAAATTGACTGGTTATACTTGGCACTCAGGTAATGCTAATCTCATTGCCTCCCCGTCTCATGCCATATTCAAATGAACTCTTTGAAGAATTAAGATTTTACTCTTCTGGGACACCTGGGTGGCTCAGTCTGTTCAGCATCTGCCTACAGCTCAGGTCATGATCCCAGGGTCCCTAGATCGAGTGGGCTCTCTGCTCAGTAGGGAGCCTGCTCCCTCTGCCTGCTGCTCCCCCTGCTTGTGCTCCCACTCTAATAAATAAATAAAATCTTAAAAAAAAAAAAAAAAAAGGATTTTACTCTTCTATATTCCCAGCACCGAGGCAGAGCTTGGCATGTATTGGGTTTGTGATGTTTGGCTGTGGATAAATACAGAGAGGGGGATGTTGTAGTGATGGAAAAACCAACCACCTGTAGTAAAGTTAGTTATACGCAGAACGTGCTCTCTGGTAAACCATAAATTCCCTGAGCATAAGTCTCGTACCATGCAAATCTCTGCATTATTTCTGCCATGACTCACCCTGATGTGGTGAGAATTTTTTAAAGACTTGTGACTGGATAGTCCCAGGTTGGGTGAATTTAGGGAGCTCCTCTGGAGAAGTCAGTCTTTTTTTTTTTTTTTTTTTTAATTTAAATTTTTTAAAAGATTTTATTTATTTATTTGACAGACAGAGATCACAAGTAGGCAGAGAGGCAGGCAGAGAGAGAGGAGGAAGCAGGCTCCCTGCTGAGCAGAGAGCCCAATGTGGAGCTCAATCCCAGGACCCTGGGATCATGACCTGAGCTGAAAGCAGAGGCTTTAACCCATTGAGCCACCCAGGTACCCTGGAGAAGTCAGTCTAAGTATGTGGGCCATACTGCCCTCTGGAGACTGCAGATTTTTCTCAAAACTTCATTTAAATAGAGCTTATCATTAAGAGCTATACCCAGAACCCTGATGAATCTTATAAAAATTTTCCTTTGTGAAATTTTGCTGAGGCACTCTTCTAAAATTCCCAAATATCAATTTCTAAAGATAAGGAGACCCAGGAGTTAAAAACACAAAGTTTCTTCTCTGTTCTTTCTCAAATTTCTTAAGTAGAGGAAACTTTTTAAAAGCAACCATGCGTGTTACCATTACAGTATACTCCATATGTATTAGACAACTGACAAGAAAAACAACTTTTGGCACAAGAATGCCAATTTATTCTCTTTTGGACACATGAACACAAAATATCCCTGCAGGCCAAAAAAAAAAAATACAAAATTTAGACAACCATCATCTTATCTCAACATGGGGATACCACCCCTCCCTTAATAGTTTAGAAAGTACCTCGTATTGCTAGAGACATACATCCAGTCCAAAGTTAATAAAATACATTTTTAAAACATTACAGGTCTAACAGTATAGAAACCAAAATTACACCATTAGTCAAATGAACAAATGCAAACATTTCAGCCACTAGACACAGAAAGAGCATGAATGTCAATAGCAAGGGATAAGAAAATGGCTAATTGATAATAAGATCTTCCCTTTAATTTTATAAGGAAAAATCCTTGGAGTTGAAGCAGTATTGATACAATGCCCTCAGCCTCCACTTCCTTAAAATGAAAGCAGAGCTACCACCTTGCTATTGAGCAAGAAAATCTTACAGCACATCCACAAAGGGTCACAAGGGCAGGGCGGAGAGGGTGAGCCTTCTTAAACAGTGGGTTGCCTTTTCCCACTGGAAGGACAGAGAGCTAAGCCAGGTAGGGAAGCTCTGACATAGGCTGGGCACCAGATCCTGAAGTGTAGACCATACAGAACCTGTAAATCATCACCTTTGGAAACAGCAAATAGAATTTATAGTAAGAATGAATATGTTCTACCTGCCCAGACTCTGGCTGCACTAAGCCAGCTAGTTCACTCTAGAAACCACTTAGGCTTCAACAGCTAACAACAATAAGAAAATGTTATTGGTTCAACATTTGGATCTTCACCACTCTCCTGAGATCCCTGCTCCTTATCCCCTAATTGTTACTCTTTAGCATCGCTACATTTCAATCTTTCACACCACATGACAGTGCCTAAACAGGCTGCATTAAAAAAAAACAAACAGCCTAAATCTACTTCTAGAGAATGCACACCTCCCATTGATTGACACATGCATAACGATTCAGTCAGTCCCAAGGGGCTATCCTATTCAAATCGTCAAGCCAAATTGAAATTATGCATTCAGACTTGCTTGCAACAGTATTGCTGCAACTCTGATTCTGTAGTGGTTACCACTTCAAGATTCAACCCCCTTAGCAGGTTTTTTTTTTTCTCCCCAATAATCCTAGTTCTTCCATATTTCTTTCCTTTCATCCAAAATGAGTGCATTTGCCCCCCCTCTCCTTAAAGGTACTGTTTCCTATAAAAATAGGCCTCCCGGCTTTTCCTCCATCACCACGCTGATTTGCCCCAGTGTGTAGGACTGACTGAGGTTGTACAAACTGTATAGTTCAAGGTCAAGCATATAGCCCAACTGCCGGCAAGCGAATCAGGGCTTCCTGGCACTCCACCTCACTCCCTGCTCCATATGTGCCAGGAGATGATGAGAAGTGACACTTCTGTGCGTTAAGCAAGCAAGCCCGAGGCACTCACAGGCAGGTGTGGTGCCCGCTGGCCAGCCAGCCAGCCACCAAGAGTTCTTCACAACCTGGACGCCAGTCAGTCTTCCTTCTCCTAAAGAAGCTTCTGTTTTTCTTCCTCTTGGGTCCAGGGTGGCCATGCTGAAGGGTATTTTCTGAGCTCTCCCTGAACAAGCGTGAATAAAAGTAGCAGCCAACCCCTCGCCAACATGTCCTGATCTGTAGTATCCAAGTGAGGTATTTGCAGAAAAGGAAAATCGTAAGAAATTAACATCTGCCATCTCTTCACTCCTGCCTGTGTTGTGCCTCAATTACAGAGCTTGCTTTCATCCCACTATATGCAGAGAATAAGGATGTCTGCAGTCATCTTAATGAGCTACAGGACACAATATACATTATAAAACTCTCAGCCGCTGACCAACAGCACATGGAAATGTAAACTTCAATGTATTTACAAGCTTCTTTAAAAGACTGAAGAAAAAACAGTGCTTTGTATTGCTGGGATTTTGAGAAGGCTAGTTTAAGAGATTTGGACCGGCTAATGAGTTCAAGCAAACACCCTTCACCATCAGATCCAGTGTTTCCCCACCAGCAGTGTCCAGGCAGAGGGGGCAAAACCGTTTTCCCACATTGTGTCTGTCTCTTCCCCCAGCACCTTCCTCAGCCACAGGGACTGTGGCTCTGGGGCTTTTACCCCCTTCCCCAGCTCTCACTTCTGAGGTTCCAGGATAGAGAATCACAAGTCAGTAAAATCTGGGCTGGGAAACACTGGCTGGAACTACCAACACTCTATGTAACTGTTGTCCATTCACAAAGTGTTATCTACACTAAATACAAAATGTGTATTTTTCCCTACACTTTCACTGATGCTTGCTTTAGATCAGCTCCCCTTGTTTGGACAAGAAAGGAACCCGTCTCCTTGTGAGCGGGATCTAGAATCTATTAAGAAAGATCAACCTTGGAGCACCTGGGTGGCTCAGTGGGTTAAAGCCTCTGCCTTCAGCTCAGGTCAGGATCCCAGGGTCCTGGGATCGAGCCCCACATCGGGCTCTGCTCCACGGGGAGCCTGCTTCCTCCTCTCTTTCTGCCTGCCTCTCTGCCTACTTGGGATCTTTGTCTGTCAAATAAATAAATCTTTAAAAAAAAAAGAAAGAAAGATGCACTTTTCTATGCAGTTTTAGTTTAGTGAAAGGAAGGAAACCCCACCAAGTACATTTCAGGTTGAAAGAGAAACAAAAAAATTTGCACCGCACATGACTGTGTGAGTAACCTTGATTCCCGGGAAAAGAAGTTTTAAATGCTGGTACATCTGTGCAGGTCGCAGCATCACTCAATGTACCTTAAAGATTGGCAAAGCCTATCCGATAAGGAAGCATCCTGGTTCTAGCTTATTTTAAAACAAAGTGACAGGACACCAACGGTGACTATAAAACAGATAAAAATAATTCTTTAAAAAGTCATGGAAATATATGTCTTTTCTGACCAGTTTCAGAAATTTCCACATTATGATCTATAAGAAATAGCTGATAAAATCATACCGAAATCTCATCTAGAAAACTACACGGTTGGGGGAGGAAGAGAAGGGACCTTAAAAAATGCTTATTGCCAAAGTTAATTTTCTATGAGAAAAGTTTAAAAACCATTTAGATCTAACAAACCACACAGCAGCATAAAATGGGCACTTTTGAAAACTTTGAAAAATACTAAAAGCTAATTTTTTTTTTTTTCCAAGAGGGGGAAACATGAGTGCTTTTACCATGGCAGTGTCATCTGTCACTGTGACATGGATTATATCTGTTTGTGCTACACATTCACAAAAGCCAACCAAATCAGAGAGCTGCTGGTCTGAATTTGCAGCCAAATATAGTGCAATTGCCTGGCAGCCTGTACTTGCACCAGCACGAGTCTGTAGAGATCAAGAAGATAAAGTAGGAAAACTAATAAAACTCTGTAAAACTTTCAAAAATTAATGCTCGTTAAAGGCATTTACAGTGGCGAAGTCAGAAATCTCCATTAAAAAGTTTATGGACCCACACAATTAAAAAGTTAACGGTGAACGGAAGCAGATTGTTTGGTTTTTCTCTCCCACTTATGCAGACACCCCACTCAATGAGTACAGAAAACAAGGAGTGATCTTCTAAGACTAGAGGGATGCGGTGAACACCACAACAAGCAAAATATTCCATAGAAACCCTTCTTGTGAAGTCCTTAAGGAAGTTCAGGCTGATCAGCCTTTGCAAGATGAGGTAAAAATGCAGTCCAGTGCATCAGAAAAGACAATCTATGAGTAACTATTACTTTTAAAAAATGGCTCAATTTTGTTGATGCATCAGACAGTGCTGCGAAGTAGAGATTCAGTGCAACTATTCCGAGCTGCTCGTAGAAGACCACCTGAAGTCAACTTGGCTCTCTCTAGAGGCGGTAGGCATTTGAAACATTTTGAGGCTGCATGGGGTGCCAAATTGGTTGAGTTCTTTTTCTGAGACTCTCAGGCAAAATACATCGTGTGCTGTGTATCATGGTGGATCTGCACTGCCTTGGCCAAGGCCTGAGGATCCCGGCCATTGCTCTGTCCTGACACATGACTGCCTTCCGCGCTGTAAAGAGAATAATGCAAAAAACCAGGTGTAACAAAAGACCACTTCAAACTTCACATGTTTCAAATAGCTCAAATACTACTGGATTCAAGAAGACCTCAGGCTCAAGATGTGGCTCCTTAAATAATTTGTTGTGTCTCTCTAACATGAGTTCACTCAACTGAAAAATACATACAACTTACTGAATGGGCTGTTGCAATAATTAAATGGAACAATGTCTCCAAAGACCCAAATCCTTAACAGTGCTTATGTTAGGGCTCCCACTGCCTACTATGTCTGGCTAATGCTTACTTGTCCTTTAGGCTTCAGTCAAAATGTCATTTCCCCCAAAGGAATCTTTCACTTCCAAAGTTCAGGTCAGTGGCACCTGAAACATACTTTCACAGAATCCTCTACTTTTCTTTCATGGTACTAAACATGATTGAAATTAAATATTTAAAAAATTTTATTTTATTTTTTCAGTGTTCTAAGATTCATTGTTGAAATTAAATTATTAATTGGATAGTTATACATTCCCCCCAGGAAATGTAAACTCAAAGAATGCAGTGACTATCTTACTCACCACTGAACCCTTGGTGCCCACACGTACTATAGTCTCAATAACCATTTGTTGAATGAATTCCTGAGCCTAGTATAATGATGGAGCATACTATGTTGCTGTGCAAATGTTACTGTGCCAGGAATCTCTTCTTGTCTCCTCATGAGCTACATGACCTTGAAGAAGTAACAACTCCTTCAAACTTTTATGATAATAGTAACAACTTCTGAACATACCTCTTAAGGGTTCTATAGGATATAAAGGGCTAAGTAAACTGTAAATCACCAAACCTCTCCTGACTTAAATTATTACTTTAGCTATTTAATTATTTTACTAATTAAATTATTATTGCCCTTACCATCTAAGCTCACCATCTTAGTCATCTTTAACTTCATCCTCTTCTCCCACTCATGCCCAATTAACGGTTAAGGGCTATTTTATCCCCAAAGTAGCCTTTCACATTTAACAAAGAAAACTTGCTCTAACATACTTTTCCAGCCTCATGCCTGCTGTTCCCCTTTCATACACTCCAGCCAAAGTAAACTTGCTATTGTCTAAACATATCCCTTGCTTTCTCTTTATATCCATTGTTCCCCTCTGCCTGGAAAATCCTTTTCTCTTCTTTCTAGAGCCAAATCCCACCCATCCAGCAGTGAAATCTTCTTTAACAACCTTTCTTCTGAAGTCCCACTGCACTTTCACCTATACTGCCTTGGGCTAATTGTCAGTGCTCTGTTTGCCTCTATTGTCTGCCTTACTGAAAAAGAAAATCCCAGAAAACATGTCTTCCTCATCTTAGTATTTTTAGTACCTAGCACAGTGGTGGGCATACAGTCAATACCTAATAAATGTGTTGAATGAATGAATGTATAATACAGAATGGAAGGTATAAAGCCACAGCTGGGCATTTTCCTTCATAGCATATTTTCAACCCTTACAGAAATAGACTTGCAATGGAATGTCTACTATTTAGCAGCTGAATTCAGACTTGGGGAAGAGCCCAGAAACTGCTACTCTTCACAGATGGTCATTTGGAAAAGGAAATTAATGCGGGGAGCTTATTCGGCTATTTAACAGTGCTCAGTAACAGGTCAAAATGTCTGATGCTTCTGAGATCCCTATTTGGGGGTGAAAATGGTCCTGGCACCTCTCCTCTGCCACACGCATGCCCCAGATTCACTCTGGTGCATTCTTCCGAACTGTACTGAAAACAAAGTGAATGGTGCAGGACTTTCCCTCGCATGAAGCGGAATCCACGGGTCTGTGACTGCTCTGACTGGAGCCAGGGCACTGTGTGGGCCACTTCTGAGACTGCTCAGGACCTGAACAGAACCGAATGCATTTCACTCTATGGGAAAATCACAGGCAGCTCTAAATTAGACTCTTTTCCTTGGGCAGATGATAGACACACCATGCAAGTATGAGCAAGCCCGAGCACTTCTTGGACCAAAAGTCACATTATAAGCTCTCAAAGGCACATTCAATTTTATTCACTTCTTGAAATTTAAGCCCTAAAAGGAAGTTTAGCTCTTCCTAAAAGTTTCCTGTAGTAGCTCATTTTTTAAAACATGTTAATTCAGACAAAAAGAGATTCCACTGTGCCTGAGAAACTTGCCTGTCATGATCTTTATCCACCAGATGATACCGTGCCCTGAAAGCGACAAGCCGGGCATAATATGCAGGGGCTGGAATGGAGACTGAGCGTGTGCACCGCACATAGGTGTGACAGAGCTGGTAAGTTAGTAGCTGGAGCTCATCTGCAGTGAAGCAGTTGTCATCCCACAAGACCTGGTAATGTGAAGGACGGCTGGTTCCCTGGAGAGAGACTTTTATGATTAACACGTTTCTGACACGGGTTGTCTATCTGAAAGAAGAACTGAAATCTACTCCTTAAATTCAGAAGTATTCCTGTTTAGCACACCTATAAGCAGATACCCAGACCAAAAGATAACAGTTACAAGCACTAAATGAACAAAGTGATGCACAGTGTTGAATAACAAGTCTAGTCAAGCCAGTTGTTGCATTTGCAAACATCTCCCTATCAAGTCAAAGGTTTCCAAATTACCTGAATTCCTGCATGACTACAGAGGTAAAAGTCGAACTCGGATGGATGTGTGATGGTGCTGTCCACCGTAGTGCCTGCTGGTACATTGCCACTTTTCCCCACCTACCAAAAAAAGGGGAGGGAGGAGTATAATGAGTCATCAAAATGCCAAACTGAGCTCAGGCCATATTTTCCTCTTATGTGTTCATTGGTAACAAGTTAGCAAACTGTTCTTAAGTGACATTTTGAAAATCAGTTTAATTCAACATGTTGAATTTTCTGCAACATTCTTTAGCCCAACACTTTATCCTTAAGTATTTTCTCAAACAAGTATACTCTATGGTTTCTCTAGGGGAATCCAGAAAAAGAATTATTTTACCTTCAACTTTGGGTTGCATTGCTGTCATCTATTTATAGATGATATATTGGCATTGTTCTCAGAGAGGGGGAAAAAAAGGCATTTACAATGGATAAGCTTCCTGAGAAAAAATATAAAGTTTGTCCCTTACTTAGAGTAAAAAGATACGCACAACTTTCAGTATAAGTTAAGATGAAGAAATCTTTGAGCGGGTACACGAGGCTCCTCAAAACTAATGCTTTTATAGAATCAATAAAAGAAGTCACGAGCACATGCATTATCAGGAAGAGTGCACTGAAATGGGAATTAGGAAAACTGGGATTTCAGTTCTAAGCCTAGTCTTGTGACTACATACCTTAACAAAGTGTAATATCTTTGGGTCTTAATCTGACCAGCTATAAAACTAGGTGTCGATCCCTTACACTTTTAAAATTTGAAATTGTAAGGCTCACTTACAGTCAAAATTCTAAAATCAAACTTCTAGGAAAGCAGAGAACGGAATTTCAGAAATGCACTTATAAGGAAAGGAATTAAATCTTGCTATTTGGTTAATTTTCACCCTCTTGTGCTATATAGCAGGGTTCCATATGAAGAACTGTATTTTTATAGAGGCATGAATTCGATGGGAGTTTATTTGGGTCCATTTTTACTACCATTACCTGTAGCTTAATTGTATACCAATGCATATGGGAACATCTATGAATAGAGAAAAGTCTCATTCCATCAAATTCAAATGTGCACTTGGGGACCGCGCTGGACAAGAGGAAATGTAACTGAGTTATAAAGTTCTGGCATCGTTTCCCAAAGTGTGTTCTTCAGGAATATTAGTTCCACAGGATGTGTTTAGATATTTCATGGTTCACACAGATTTGAGAAATACTGGGTTGAATCCAAAGTAAAAAGGTTTTTCTATTGTATGATTTCTCAGAACCTTTATTCAGTGATGTATAATCTTTTTTTTAAAGATTTTATTTATTTATTTGACAGAGATCACAAGTAGGCAGAAAGGCAGAGAGAGAGAGAGAGAGAGGAGGAAGCCGGCTCCCCGCCAAGCAGAGAGCCCGATGCGGGGCTCGATCCTAGGACTCCGGGATCACGACCTGAGCCGAAGGCAGAGGCTTTAACCCACTGAGCCACCCAGGCACCCCTTGTGATGTATAATCTTTAAGAGGGAGATGGAGTAAATAGTATTTTCCAAACTTATTTAACCACAGAATCCTTTGTAAAAAGATTTTAATTAATTAATTTAATTTTTAAAAAGATTTTATTTATTTGACAGACAGAGATCACAAGTAGGCAGAGAGGCAGGCAGAGAGAGAGGAGGAAGCAGGCTCCCTGCTGAGCAGAGAGTCCGATGCAGGGCTCTATCCGAGGACCCTGAGATCATGACCTGAGCCGAAGGCAGAGGCACAACCCACTGAGCCACCCAGGTGCCCCTATTAATTAATTTTAAAGTAGGCTCCATGCCCAGTGTGGACTTGAAGCCCAACGCGGGCTTGAACTTACAACCCTGTGATAAAAATCTGAGCTGAGATCAAGAGTTGGACTCTTCACCAACTGAGCCCTCCAAGTGCCCTGGTTTATATTTAAGTAATCTCTGCACCCAGCATGGGGCTGGAACTCACAACCCGGAGATCAAGAGTCACATGCTCCGTGGGCTGAGCCAGCCGGCTGCCCCAGCATGGAATCCTTTTTAAAGCTAATCTCTTAGAATCTACAGATGAGAAGGGAAGGAGGTAATGCCCTGGGGAAAAAGAGATCCAGCATGTCCATTTCAACCACTACTGCTTGAGCACCCATGTGGAAGGCTCTGCAGATGCTGACGGGAAACAGCGGTGCAGAGAGAACTAATGAACTTGCAGGCTCCTACCCTTCATGCACACCAACTAAAATGAACTGCAGTATAGTGTGATCAGAGCATTATGGAAGGTGCTGGAGAAAGCTGGTGGGAGGAAATAGTTGAGCCATTCCTTATAGATAAGCAGCAGTTGAATGGGGGGGATGGGATGAAAACCAGAAACACTCCAAATATCCCCTAAGGTCAGGAATAGATGAACTAATTGTGGTTCAGCCATATGATGAAATACTAAGCAATAAAAAGGAATAAACTGGTGATATACACAATGAACTTGGATGAACCTCAAATGCATTTTGCAAAGTAAAAGAAGCCAGACCAAAGGTTATGGTATCCCACTTATATGTCATTCTGGGAAAAAACACAACCATAGGACAGAATGCCTGTCAGTGGCTGCTAGGGGCTGTAGGTGAGGGAAAAGGTTGACTGCAGAGGGCTTGGCAGAATGTGTGTGCATGATGGATTGTTCATGTCTTCATAGACATGGTGCTTACACAACTATATGCATCTGTCACAACCTGTAGAACAGTACACTAAAAAGGGTGGATTTTACTATTGTCTATTTTATACCTTAATTAAGAATGGTGGGGGGGGGGAAGAGTGGGACAGATGTGGTCATCTCGGGGATTCAAATCCACAAATATATGGAAAATGGAAAGTGTATGAAGGTGTGGTGGAAGGATGAAACTAAAATGTTTTGGCTACCTTAGGAAAACATTGAACACCAAAAGTAAGTATTTGGTAGACAATGGGGGATATGTGAAGGTTTCTGAATAATGGAATGGCAAGGTAAGAAAAATGCATAAGAAAAAAAATGCATATTTTTTAAAAAGATTTTATTTATTTATTTGACAGACAGAGATCACAAGTAGGCAGAGAGGCAGGCAGAGAGGGAAGAAGGGAAGCAGGCTCCCTGCTGAGCACGGAACCCCATGCGGGGCTCGATCCCAGGATCCTGGAACCATGACCTGAGCTGAAGGCAGAGGCTTTAACCCACTAAGCCACCCAGGCGCCCCTGCATTTTTTTTTTTAAGTAAGCTCTAAGCCTAATGTGGAGCTTGAACTCACAAACCCAAGATCAAGAGTCACATGCCCCACCAACTGAGCCAGGCAGGTGCCCTGAGATCTGTATTTTTTAAACCTAGCCCTGACAGCAGATGGAGGGTACATTTTGAAGGAGGAATGCCGATGGAGAGACCAGTAGGAGTCTCCTGCAATATAGGAGGTTCTGCCTAGGACAGAGGTGACACAAGAGAAGAACTGAGACAAGAGATTTTAGGGCAGAACAAAGATTATTTGAACAACTGAATATGGGGGGACTGAAAGGGGGGCAGAAATTAAAGACAACGCTGAAGTTTCTAACTTGGCTGACTTAATGTAAAATGATGCCAAGTCACAGGAGAAAAGGAAAATTGGGGAGGAATAGGCTTTGGATGAGGATAAAACAGAAAGTAGGAGGTTCAGATGTGTTTTGCTTGAAATGCCTGTGGTAGATTGTATCACTAGTGCCAAATATTCCTGTGCCCCTCCCTGGGGGAGGATTATATATCCCCACCCAATTAACTCAGGAGTTGCCATGTAAGTTGCTTTGGCTGAAAGAGTGTGGCCTGACATGTATAACTTCTGGGCTGGAGCTTTAAGAGCCAACATATGGGGGCTCCTGGGTGGCTCAGTTGGTTGAGTGTGACTGCCTCCGGCTCAGGTCATGATCCCGGAGACCCATGATGGAGTCCCACATCAGGCTACTTGCTCATCGGGGAGTCTGCTTCTCCAGATGACCTCTCTCCTCTCATGCTCTCTCTCTCTCATTCTCCCTCCCTCTCTAATAAATAAATAAAATCTTAAAAAAAAAAAAAAAAGAGCCAACATATGAATTGTGCAGATCTTTTTTTTTCCCTCTGCTGCAATGACTGGTGATGTTCCAGATAGATTTTTCTCTGTCTGCCTAGGTTCCAAAAGGAGGACATCAGGGTCACAGCTACATCAGAGCCACAATGAGTGTGTAATATGAGCAAGAAATGCATCTCTGTAAACCTCTAAGACTTTTGGAGGGTTTTTTGTTTCCACAGCATGGCCTAGCTGATCTTGCTGATACAATTCCTATAGAGCATCTCAGTAAATATGTCTGGTAGACAGTTGGAGGTGCAGATCAGGAACTGCACAGAAATGTTTGCAGCTGGGAATACAAATTTAGGAATCTATAAGCAGATCAGTGAACACAGAAAAGTGGGTGAGACTAAAGAGAGCTGAAATTCAGAAAAGAAGAGGGAGAAAAAGGTATGAAATGCCTGGAAACATTAGTATTTAATGGCTAGAGAAGGAAGAGAAGTCAAAGAAAGTCTGATTATGGAAGAGGGTAGTGAATCTGGAAAGTTGTATTGCTCAGGCAAAGAAGTCAGCGGAAGAACCTGACAAGGGAGCACAAGATTCGAAATGAGCAAGTCACTGAGCAAACAGCTCAGTAGAATCACTCTTCACTAGAATCACTCTTCAGCAGAATCACTGAAACTGAAGTCACGCTACAGAGAATGGATGTCTGATGTGAGAAGGTACAGGTGGAAAGTCAAGTCATTTTTCTTCTAAAAGCAGGGTCATGAAAGAAAACAAAGAAGGTGGCAGGTAGACTGAGGGAGAAATAGAGTAAAAGGAAGCTTACTGGGGGGACCTAGGAGGAGTTGAGGAACTTTAGAGGGTGAGGTGAAGGAACTGGAGTTTTGAAAACCAAGGATAATTAATGAAGTGTCCTTTGGGAACAAAAAATAGGTGGAGAGATTAGCCTCTGAGATGTGAGAGGAAGGAGCCGAGAAAACACATTTCAGTACATTTGAAAGTAGAGGAGAGAGGGGTGCCCAGATGGCTCAGTTGGTTAAGCATCCAACTCCCATTTTCAGCTCAGGTCATGATTTCAGGGTCATAATCTCAAGGTTCTGAGATCAAGCCCTATGTGTTAAGCCCCATGCTCAGCAAGGGAGTCTGCCTCTCTCTCCCTCTCCCTCTGCCCTTCCCCGAGCTCACGCTCTCTCACATTAAAATGGATAAATAAATCTTTAAAAAAAAAAAAGTAGAAGAGAGGAAGCTGAGAAAACTCATGCCTTCGAGATGTTGTTTTCTGGGGAAATAGAGGATTGTTCTATTGCTGGCAAGGTAAAGCGTTGCTAATAAAGGCATCACAGATTAGGGCTGGTGAGTTGAGGAGTGAAGGTTTGGAATACATGCTACGGGGAACTGGATAAATGAGAGAAATGGCGGCATGAAAGGCTGGCTGAGATTTGCTATCATGAATCTGCAATGTCATTCATCATTAAACAAATGACTTTCTTCCTCAGCAGTCTCCACTGGCCTAAGAGTCAAAGCAAAGGAAATGGGTAAGCGGACCGATCCAGAGTTGGAGATTGGCTAGAGGCATGATAAGAGAAGTGGAGATGTTGGTTAAGTGTCAAGGGAGCAGGGCAGACCAAGGACCGGGATTATCAATCTCTGGAAGGTTAGGAGTGACATGGGATGGTAAAGGACAGAATGATGAGACAGCCTGGGTTTTAGGAAGATGATCCAGTTCCTAGAGCTACACACAGACAGCAATTTGATGGAGGGATGGAGAGGTGATAATGCAGTTAGGGAGGGGATGGCAGGGTATTCTGTGACCAGAGCTCAGGCAAGAGTTTGGAGAACTTGTGTCAGTGGAGGCCTACGAAGTACTACTGAGTCAGGGTTTGGGTAATTCAGAAGACAATAGTTGGAATCTGAGCTGACTGGTGGAACTGGAGCCCAAGGAGAAAAACCTTAGTTTTTCAGTGATTTTGAAAACAAAAAGCCTTGGATTAGAGACAAAACCTAAGAGCATACTAGAAAATAATGGGAGTGACCCACAAGATTACAAGAGTAAGCAACAGAAAGAACTGGTCTCTCTGGGGGTGGATCAGGGAGGGCCTGGAAAAGATGAAACAACAGAACAGAAGATATCACAGAAGCAAAGTCACTCAATATTATGTACCTATAACTTAGCTAGTTTATTCATGAATAACAGATTATAAATCAATTATGCAAAATGGCTCTTAGCAAATGCTGGGAATTATACCCCAAATTAATATTCATTTATTAATTTAATCCTGTGAGATGGGAATTGTTCTTACTACGTTTTACAGATAAGAACATTATGGCTTAGGGAAGTTAACTTGCCCGGGGTTAGTAAGTATGACATTATAACCATTCAAAATGTATACCCCAAGAATCTCCTGCACTGATACAAAATCATTTAGAAGAGAAATTCTTCTTTATACCCTAGAACCATGCCTTAGGCACAGGTAGTAAGAAGTAGCAAATGATAATAAAGTCCAAATACATAAGCCATCCCTTCGGGGTTTGCCTGTATCACCACAGTATATCTTGGCATGTTTTTGACTCCCCCTTAAAAACTCCAGAAGCCAGCACTTCTGTCACACAAGAGAAATATTCAGTCTTGAAACCTGTATCATTCAGAAGTGATCATCAATGTTCAACTGGAGATAGTATATTTATTAAATTATTATTACACTTGTTTTTCGGGGAAAAAATTGTATGTATGTCCATTTGAAAATATATTCACTTGCATCAGATAATGAGGCTTCTACCATAGTTTCTTACCCTTTCTGTTTTATCTGCACAGAAAAGTCGTGTGTGATGTCTCTTCTGCACCACAATGTAGGTTATTCCTGGCCGGTAATCTTCTTCCAAGCTAATACATGCCTTTCGAATTGCTATTAGCTCTGGCCAGGCGACCTAGGAGTTAGAAACAGAATGATGTTTAATTGAGTACTCACCTTGCAGCTCTCAGATCTGGTTTATCTGGAGTGTTAGCTGGGAGGAAACTCTATCAGACACCTAGAACCCCCAAGGGCAACCATGGGTAATCAGAGTACCTGTTTCATTTGTCCCTCTGATACCCCTCCACGGTAGTAGATGATCCGAGTCGGTTTGAAGCGTGTAGATTTGTAGAACTGGATCAGCAGCTCTCGAACCATGTTAGTGAGGTCCTGAATTACCTCCTGACTGTAGAGGAGCTCCTGGGAGATCTCCTGGCGGGAGGTCTGCACCCGAACGGTGGCACAGTACCGGCTGGGGTGGCCATCCATACTGCCAACGACAGCAGCAATGGAAGGCTTCTTCCCATCCCCCGCCGGGGGGTGTGTGACATCCGCTCCCAGGAAGATGACAGGCTGCTGGAACACCGAGGGCCTGCTCAGATTGAAGGAGACATTGACACTCAGGCATACAGATGAAAATCTGTACTTTCAAGCTCACCAGATAGAATCAGATATAGTTTTACAAGACAGAATAAAGACTTGAACATATAGGGTGAGAACTCTAAGGCCCACTGAGTGTCTGTGCCTCTTTGGCAATGAATCTGAATTGATTCAAGGAGTCAGCATGGTTGGGACACCTGGGTGGCTCAGTCGGTTAAGCGTCTGACTCTTGGTTTCAGCTCAGGATCCTGGGATTGAGCCCTATGTTGGGCTCTGTGCTCAGTGATGAGTCTGCTGGAGATTCTCTTTCCCTCTCCCTCTGCTCCTCCCCCCGCTCTCTCTCTCTCTAAAAGAAATAAATAAAATATTAAAAAAGAAATAAACATGGTTCTTCTATAATAGCAGGAAGGGAAGACTAAAAGAGGACCTGAGCCAAATTTAATAAAATCTCTATGTGCGAAGGGAAGACTTTCCCAGAATGAACTCTCTTTGGATCCCAGGATTCTTACAACGGATATAGAAATGCAGAATTTACATGGAACTGGGACAAAACCCCCAATGCGCTTTAAGATGTGAGGCTTAGAGAAGAGAATTGAGTCTATCTACTTCCCTATTCTATTTTTATCTAGTATTCATCACTTATACCGCATATTTTAATTACTTTTTTAAAGATTCTATTTTTAGGTAATCTCTACACCCAATGTGGGGCTCAAACTCACAACCCCAAGATCAAGAGTCACACACTCTACTGACTGAGCCAGCCAGGCACCTCGCTTAATTTAAGTTGTATTTATTTTACACACACACACACACACACACACACACAGAGTGTAAGCTCCACAAGGGCAGGAATTTTGTTTTGTTTTGTCTTATTCCCTGCAGTATCCCTAGTACCTGGAACACTGCCTTGCTCACAGTTGGCACTCAATAAACACTTGCTGAAAGAATGAACTCATTTATTTGGCACTGATTTTTCTAAGGAATCAAGGAGAAATATCATGCATGCTTCTCTGGCAAATTCTTAAAGGTGCGATTTGGAACTGAGTACTGATTCTTAAAGTATAATGTAGGAGACATCACAAATCTGAAAATGTCCTGTAATAGAATAGATATCGCCATGAGGGCAGCAGCTGTCTTAGATTTCTTGTATGTATCATCATGCAATATGATGGTGCAGAGAAGTACAACAGCAAATATACCTCTATAACATACATATGCACAACACAGTAACAGCTTACATGTACCAGCCACTGTGCTAAATGCTTCACCTGTATTAACTCCTTTAGTCCTCACAACAATCCCATGAGGGAGGTACAATTATTATCTCAATTTTCCAGAATTAAAATATGAGACAGAAGCGATTAAGGAGCTTACCCAAGCTTACATAACTAGGAAACAGTAAAGCTGGAATCCAAACCTAGGTTGTCAGACACTGAGGTGTGCGCTCTAAATGATTATGTTATGTTGTCTCAAATATTTGGGGTAAAATTAAATGATTTCAGATTTTAGACTAACTTCCCATATGGCCTGCATATCTTATCCATCACTGATGTAGAAGCATGATTAGGATTTTGTTACCTATAAATTTTATTCAAGGGCAAATTAAGAATTGGAATATGATTGTACAAGAAGAGCAAGGCACTCAATTTCATATTCTTATCAAGTCCAGCAATCACTAATACCACAGCCCTAAACTGAACTTTTCAAATCACTTTCACATAGAGAATTTCACAGGAAAACATTTTAGAGTTAGCAAGTCAGGTATTATCTCAACAGTTAGGGAAAATACAAATTAGTGAAAAGATGGATAATCCAATCCAAGGAACAGGCAAAGAACTGAACAAACCCATCATAAAAGAGGATATCCAAATAGCCAATAAACATATGAAATTGTGTTCAACATGATTAATCATCAGGGGAATGCAAATTAAAACTATGAAGAGATACTACTACCCCAAACAAAATGGCTAAAGTTAAAAGGACTGATACTACCAAGTGTTGGTGAGAATATGGAGCAACTAGAAATCTCCATGGAAATGCAAACTGGTACAACCACTCTGGAAAACTATTTGACAGCACCTATCAATGCTAAATCCGTGTACTTTCTATAACTTAGTAATTCTACTCTTGGATATATACTCAGGAAAAAGAGAATTTACATCCACCAAAAAGGTAGAAAAATTGTATAATGAATGTATAATAATATCTATCAATGGTAGAATAGATTCAAATTCTGTGGTAGGGGTGCCTGGGTGACTCAGTCATTAAGCGTCTGCTTTTGGCTCAGGTCATGATCCCAGGGTCCTGGGATCCAGCCCCACATCAGGATCCTTGCTCTGTGGGAAGCCTGCTTCTCCCTCTCCCACTCCCCCTGCTTGTGTTCCCTCTCTTGCTGTGTCTCTTTCTGTCAAATAAATAAAATCTTTTTAAAAAACTATAAAATAAATAAAATAAAATTATGTGGTATATTCATATTATGAAATAATATACAACAATGAAAATGAGTAAATTACTACTTAGTACAGTAACATGAATGAATTCCAGACACATATGGATAAACAAAAGATAGACATTATATATTATATATTGTATGGTGCCATTTATATGAAGTTCAAAAAGAGGCAAAACTAATCTATGGTGATAGTGGTTACCTTTGGGGGTTACCTATTGAGAGAGGTCACAAGGAAGCCTGACAGGGTATTGTGCTAGATCTTCACCTGAGTAGTGGTTACATGAGTGTATACATATCTAAGAAAAAGTAATTGAGATGCATGTTTAAGATATGTGTGCTTAGTGTAAATTATATTACATTTGATCTTAATAAAAACATAGGAAAGGGACACCTGGGTGGCTCAGTTGGTTAAGCAGCTGCCTTCGGCTCAGGTCATGATCCCAGTGTCCTGGGATCGAGTCCCACATCGGGCTCCTTGCTCAGCAGGGAGCCTGCTTCTCCCTCTGCCTGCCACTCTGTCTACCTGTGCTCGCTTGCTCTCTCTCTCGCTCTGTCTCTGACAAATAAATAAATAAAAAATCTTAAAAAAAAAAAAAATAGGAAAAAAAGTAGAAAAAACAGAGTTCAGAATCTTACCTTTGATGAGGTACAAGCACATTGTTAATTCCTCCGAGCTTTGCATTTATCTTCAGGCAAAGGTTGGAAAGGGTCTGGGGTGAGGTCTTCACTACATTTTTTACCTGGACACACTGTGTGGCCATACCCAGGAGGGTATCTCCAACACGTTTCACCTCCGCTACAAAGATAAATTCATTAATTAATTTAAAAATGTTTAAATGTTCTCCTAATTACTAAGAGTAGAGGCAAAAATCCGCACACATTCACACAGCGCACTGTGCTAGATGTGGTCATTTCTTCAGCTAAACCCCCAGGGCAATTTTTCCTTTTCTTCCCTCCTGCAGGCATTGAAATAAGCCCAGTTCCTTTATTCCTGGATGCTGCTTGCCACCCCTGACTCAGTCCCTTAAGGTTACTTTTTCCACCGGACGGGTCTGGCAAAGGACTCCATCTCCCAGCTCCTCCCTCTCAGTATACAGGCCAGCTCTTTGACTTTAAATATTTTTCTTCCACCCTCCCCCTCTTTTTCCTCTAAACACCAGAGATAAACAGACAGACAGTAACAAAAGAAACAACTACAGAGGGCATTGAAGATATTTTATAAAGTTCAAACAGCTGATCTGGAGTTCCTAAATCCTTTATTTAGATAGCCAAAAGAACTTTGTATCACTCTTGTTATAAGAGACACAAACTGAACAGCTTCTCTTCTGGAAGTGGTGGGCTCCCCCACTCTTCCCCACTCCGATATTCCTAAGTACTTGTCACCAAACATTCCAGTTCTTTCTGCTTTGAGGACTATGGTAGAATCTCACTGTATGCCCCACGCTCATTCCTGCTGCATTTCCTGGCCCTCGTTCTCAATTCCCACAGGAAGGTTGGGAAAAGCCATGTGGCTGGTTGTGGTCAAGAAGCTGCAAATGATGGGTGCCTGGGTGGATCAGTGGGTTAAGCCTCTGCCTTCAGGTCAGGTCATGATCTCAGGGTCCTGGGATTGAGTCCCGCATTAGGCTCTCTACTCAGCAGGGAACCTGCTTCTCTCTCTCTCTCTTTCTCTCATTGCCTGCCTCTCTGCCTACTTGTGATCTCTGTCAAATAAATAAATAAAATCTTAAAAATAAATAAAATAAAATAAATATTTTTTAAAAATTAAAAAAAAAAAAGAAGCTGCAAATGTTAAGAACCTTCCAGAGCTCTCTTTCCTCTCTGCCATGGGGCCAGCAACTTTCCAAATAGCAACTGCTCTGCCAGCCTGGGTCCCGGAGTGAAAATGATATGATGGCATAGAACAGAGGCCACAGTCCACCTCAATGGACACCCAGCAGAATCAAAAAAATCAACCTTTGATGCTCTGAGCCACTGAAAGTCTGGGGTTATTTGTGATGACAGCTTAACCCAGCTTATCCTGACCTACTCCTTGAAATCATCCCTCATTCAAAATTAAAGGGGTCCATACCATACACTGGTGTCTTCCCGGGCAAGATAACCACAATTAGCTGTAGGCCCACATAGGTCATTTTCAGGTGTTTGAACATGGGCTCCACACTGTCTGCACCTTGTGCGTACTTGCAGAAACATGGCTGACCCTGGATGGGCATTCCTGCATCCTTAGAGATTTTACGGAGCTGGTCAGTGAAACTCCTGTTAAAATAGAACCAGTGGCACAGTGCTTTCATTTCGGAGTACATTCCTA
The DNA here is from genome assembly GCA_004024625.1 of Mellivora capensis. NCBI lineage: Eukaryota > Metazoa > Chordata > Mammalia > Carnivora > Mustelidae > Mellivora > Mellivora capensis. Next base: position 41,133 of record PISX010004445.1, read on the forward strand.
GAATTTATTTTCTACTAAGATACTTCTTTCAGTTCTGTACATTCTTAGCCAAAATTAAAAATAAACAAATAAAGAAAAAAACCTTTAAATGGTTGCCAAAGATGGGCTGGCAATTGTATCATGGCAATTATAATGCACAAGAATCTGTATTATTAAGCTATCAGAACATTGTTTTGAGTTTTTAAATAATTCTGCCTCAACTGGGCCCCAGGAGCTAAGAAGAGCATGTCTATTCAAAGATATATATATATACACATGTATTTAAACATTCAAGTCAGTAATTCTGAACTAAAGAAAACCAAAGTCAAAATTTCAGGTAATGTGTATTTTGGTAAGCCGGGCACAGGAATGGTTGAGTAAGCTTGTGTCCAACTGAGAACACAGAAACACAAAATCGGTATGTTTAGGATTACATTCAAACTTTTACCATATTTGATTCAATAACAGTATCAAAATAAATCATCACTTAAAAAAACAAAATTCATTGTGAAGCTTTAAATTCTGGATATGAGAAGTGGCTTTAATCTACATATATAGCTTTCAGAATAATTTCTTTTGTGCATTTGCCAGTATTTTGTAAAACTCCTTTCTTCCATCCAGTTCCCTTTTCCTGCCCTGATTTTTCCACCCTTCTCACTAACTTCCTTTCTATAGATAGCTGCATCTGTAAGACATGAACCAATGATCTCAGTCAGTGTGACCCTGTGGAAAACAAGCTCACTAGTAAATTATAATGATTAAAAACGGACGAGTTTTTATCTCAGCTGAAAAGATACAATTAATACCAAAGGAAGCTCCACTAAGAACAGTTTTTGCCAACTATCTCTGCTTCGGCCTTGTTAGTCACAGACTTTCTGCTCTAAACGTAAGGAAGCTGAGTCAGATTCTTAATGTCATTCCCAAGTTCGCCATTTACTATATAATACAAGGTCTTTTTCCTGCAGCCAGATGGCATCTCTACAGGAGTTAGGGGTTTAGTGCCAGTGTGCACAGCACATTCACGTCAAGATGGTATTTTCATATCTGGGAGGGATATTACTAAGCTGAAAATATGAAGATACTCACTTTAGTAAATCTTCCCTACATTGTTTCTGAGGCGCAAAACAAGCAACTGCCCAAACTTTAATTTCAATGCCAGCATAAAACTGCTTTCCTCGCATGTCCCAGACACCCTGGTTGGGTGTGGCTACCGTTTTATTCTTAAAAAAAAAAAAAAAAAAGAAAAGAAAAGAAACAAAAGAAAAGAGAAAAGACATTACAATCTAAGGCCATGTTAATGTTGATGAGGGGATAAACAAAACTCTATTTGGTATTAGCCAAAAGACAAAAAGCAGTAAGGAGCAAAACTATGGGTAAATTCGTGTGGTGTAGTGGAGAAACCCTGGATTATTCTCTTGTTGACTGGTTGTTGGAAGGAGCTTGCTGAATGAAATAAAAAGCTTACCCGGCCTCCGTATTGCAGCATTGGTGCTGGAAGTACCCTGCCTGTGAGCTCTGTCATTTCATTGTGGACAACAATACCAAATTCTTTAAGGTATGGATCCGGTCCACCCACCATGCTGTTACTCTTCACCTAAAGAACAGGAAAGCCTGCGTATATAAAAACCAAAGAGTAACTGTGTCCCACCAGGATTTTTCTATTGTCTTGTTTTCTCATCTGAAAGCTAGCATATCGTGAAGACTACGCCTTACTGACCAGTCTACTTATTTCTTCCTGTCTGTCAGGAGCCGATCTTGCTGTAGCTTTGATCATTGTGGAAGTCTGATTGTCTGTGAGCTTCTTTATACATCGCTGTCCTGCCACGATATTACAAACCTACAGAGAGGCAAAGAGAAATTCGTTTGTGTAATGAGTTTCTATAAAGTAAGCCTTTGCTAAACTGTATCTTACCTCTTCCATTCCCCAAAACATGAAAATGCTATTACCTAGCTATCTGCCTAAAATATTTTATTCATTTTTTTAAAGATTCATTTATTCATTTGAGAGAGAGAGAGCAAGAACATGCAAAAGTGGGGGAGGGGCAGAGGAGGAGGGAGAGAAGGAGACTCCCTGCTGAGCCAGGAGCCCAATGCGGGGCTGGATTCCACAAACCCAAGATCATGACCTGATCTGAAACCAAGAGTCAGACACTCAATGGGCTGAGCCACCCAAGTGCCCCTGCTCAAAATATTTTAAAAATTTATACTAAATTCTACTACTAGTTTAGAACATGATTTTTTTTAACTCATTCAAGAGATTGGCAGATTCGGGAAAAGAAAATTCAGTTTAGCTTACCTCAAGTGGCAAATATGTATGCTTTTGTTCTTGTCCCACTTGGAGACAGGGGAGGTGGGGGTATTTCAGCTGCAGACTATACTTCTGCTTAAAGTACTGAGCTACTGTACATTCCATAGCTTGCCCATTTTCTAGCTGTAAAGGAAAACTATGGGAGAGAATATCTCTTTAGAAATATCTTCAAGTTCTTTTTTTCTTAAACAAACAAACAAACAAACAAACAAACAAAAGCCTAACATTTTCTACCTTGATCAGTCACTTAAAAAACAAAGGTCAATCTTTATTTGACCAGTTTCACTTAAGTCATTTAGTATTTAATGAGAAAGGTGATTCTTGGAATTTTCCATGTTTGTTGAAGCTAGGATGAGAAAAATATTAAATTAAAGCTTAAAAAGAAGTTAAAACAAGAAGAAACTGCAGAACTGGAAAATACAAACTCACTAGAGGTCAGTTAACACCTACAGATACATATATAATCTCTAGCTGGCTTCCTACAAATTATTTAAAATCAAATAAGGACTTGGGATCATCCACATAGGAGTTTTATTTGATTAAGAGAACGTTTTGTAAAATGAGTGTAACAGTTATTGGGGCCACATTTCCAGATCCCCAAACCAGGACAAATATATGTGGATTTAGAGGCAATAAGACCAAACACAGGAAACTCAGACTGTGCCAGGATATTTGCTATAAACTGGAGAACATGATTTAAGAGATTCTATTTCTTTGGCTCTTTCAGGGGGCAAAGTATTTTAAATACTTGGTACAGTAATAACTTTAACTGTCTTTAACTGTTACAGCCCCACAAAATAACAATGTAGCAAGGATCATCTATGTGATATTTAAAACTACGTGCTTTCAATTTTCATGCAAATATTATCTAAATCTATAAGTACAATTATTTTTACAGGGCTATGTAAAGTAATTAATGAAAAAGATAAAGTTCTTGAAACAAAAGCTACACTTCTCAATAGTGATTTCATAAGGCTTCAGTAATGTTTTTCCTCCTAGAGAATGAAGTCAATAGTATAATATGAAGAATACATGGAATATCACTTTATAACTCTTAAGAAATTCACATCAGGTGCCTATGGGTTCATACTGATGAATTTATTCAAATCATACTGAATTAATATACCCAGAGTTCACCCAAAAACTTCTACTATCTAGAACAAAGCCTTCCTAATGATTTTGACATACATTAAAGTTTAAAAATCGAGAAACATGGAACTAAAAAGGCTTCTGACTAACCAAAACAATGTAAAGTTTATATACGTAAGTTCATGTTCTTTACTCAGAGGAGCCAATATTTATTTATGTCAGACATCAGTTTAAAGATCTTGATTATAAGAACAAAACTTACATCTATGGTAAATAAAAGCATTTTCAGGTATATTTTCTCATTTTGCATAGTTCACAGTGGATTAGAAGTCGGGAGATTAGAAAAATAAGACTGGAAAATGGAAGTGAGTAGCTGCTAGAGGCATGTATGGCATGGAAACTGGAAGAAGTGGCTACAAAAAGAGAAAAATCCAAACAAAACACAAAGCAGTATCTTCTCATGACAGCCTTATATGACTTGCAGGACTTAACAGATCCTTTGAGACATGCGTTGAGAATATAACAGTATAATAAATGATGCTTATAATGATGACTCTGCATTGTTATATAAAAGTTGATCTGTGTTTGGCACCATTTGTTTACGAGGGGAAATGAATCAAAGACAAGAAATATGTTTTTAAAATGTCTCCTTCAAAAATATTTAAAACATTTTTTAAAGCTCTGGTGGTTAAAAGTGATGATCTCAGTGATTTTGAAACTTGCAATATGGGATACCATTTTCTCAAATCATAGCAGCTTCTTCTGTTACCAAAAATATAACAGTATCATTTTAGATGTGGTTAACTTACGTTTGATGACTGGCTGGCCGTCTAGTCACATTACAAACTCGATATTTTCGTTTCATCTGTCCACAGTGGGTCACCTCAACTTTAAGACCTGAAGTTAAAAAAAAAAAAAAAAAAGGTCAAAACATCAGGTATTAATTAAAATCACAGTGACAAAAACAGATCCAAATGTCTTCAGAAAGGTGCCACATTGTACAGGGCAAAAGTTGCAAGGGTAAGAGGACAATTTCATCATGCATAGGCAAAAAGTCTCAGCTAAGAAGAAAAACTTAGAACCCAGATGATTTAAAATGTGCAACCTACATAAATTTATTAATTTGTTCAACAAATATCTCCTAAATACCAACAATTCTGGTAATTATTATGGGGTCTAGAGAGAGCCCTAAGGAAGCTTATATTGTGGTGAGAGAAGATAGCTAATAACAAAAAGAAAAGAAATTCCAGAGGAGAATAAACTTATGTTATTTTATTAAAATATAAGTTTGAAATAATATATTTAATATATAACATATAAAATATGTTATTTTATTAAAATATAAGTTTGAAATAATATATATTATGTATATAATAATATACATAAATAAAATAAAATAAATGTTTTATTTTAAAATGTGTTTTTAAGCGGGTAAGGGTAAGAATGCTTGATGTGTGCCAGCTCCTGGATGAGAAGCTTTATACATCTAATTGCATTTAATTCTCAAAACAAACATAAAGATACACATTATTTTCTTTACCTTAGAGGTGAACAAATTAAGACTCGTGGCAGTTAAGTAACTAGCCCAAGGTCCCACTTAGAGAACTGGCTGGGATGGAAACCCACATGTGTCTGACTCCAAGACCCTGCTCCTTGTACCACACTGAGCCACCTTGCTGAGACTCCTGTAGTGCAAATACCTACCTCTGATTTCTTTGGTAAACTTGACACGCTGGGAATCTGTTAGCGGTTTGGTCTGTTCATTGATGTTCTGAATGTCTAAAACTTCACACATGAACTCGATGATAGGCTGAGCCCGGTAGAAAGCAGTTGCAGACACTAACAAACAGAGAGGACGGATACTTAGCTTCAGTTCAGAGAAAGGGAAAGCACCCAAAAAACCGGCCAAAAGAGTGAAAAAAGAATTCTATCATACCGTCAATATTGAGCATCATATTCCACATAGCAGGTCTCACAGACTGATGAAAGCCAAACCAAACCTCTCTGCCCCCTCCCAGAGGGTGGTAGTAACCTTCAGGAGGTGAGAAAAAAGAACGACCCACCGGAGTGTACCTGAAGAAATGAGTTTGCATCTTTCACCAACAAAAACTCGAAAGGTCTTTCATTTCACTCTCAACTTTATTTTTTTTATTTTTTAAAGATTTTATTTATTTATTTATTTGACAGAGATCACAAGTTGGCAGAGAGGCAGGCAGAGAGAGAGGGGGAAACCAGGCTCCCCGCTGAGCGGAGAGCCTGATGTGGGGCTCGATCCCAGGACCCTGAGATCATGACCTGAGCTGAAGGCAGAGGCTTTACCAGGTGCCCTTACTCTCAACTTTATAAACAAACTCGAAACCAAGTTTGAACTGACTTATGCAGAAACTTTTCAATGGCTCCAATGCAACCTACCGAAAAAATGTGACATTTGTGGGAAATGAACTCAAACTAAGGTACTAACCTCATTGAGGGAAGGTGTCTTGTGATAACATCAAGTGCTTGTACTGAGTCATCTGGGACTTCATTCAAGTGCCCAGCCAAAGCTTCTAAAAGCAACTGAAGGCTCACAACTGATACCCACTGAACAGACACTTTAAAGGTTTGGTCTTTACCCTCACCTGGAAGGGTCACTTCCATATCAACCTAAGGGGGAAAAAAAAATCATAGCTACATATATTTATAGAGTATGAAAGGAAGATCCCATGAATATTCAACATAGTATATTCATAAGGATATTTACTTTAAGACTTTCTGTAATTGTAAAACATTGGAAACAACCTAAGTGTCCATCAAGAGGGGAATAATATCATATTAACTATTATGCAATAGTTTAAAACTAAGGTGAATGTTGTAATGTGGATGAACTTTGAAAACATTATGCTAAGTGAAATAAGCCAGACACAAAGGGACAAATATTGGATGATTCCACTTATATGAAGTACTTAGAACTGTCAAATTCATAGGGACAGAAAGAAGGAGGGGCAGAAGGAGAGGGAGAGAGAGAATCTTAACAAGGCTCCGTGCACAGTACAGAGTCCAACACAGGGCTTGATCTCACAACCCTGAGATCATGACCTGAGCCGAAATCAAGAGTTGGATGCTTAACTGACCGAGCCACCCAGGTGCCCCAAGACCTAAGGTAGAATAGTGGATACCAGGAACTGGGGGAAGGGGACAGGAGAACTTAATGCGTAGTGGGTATGTACTCTCAGTTTGGGATGATAAAAAAAGTTTTGGAGATCGATAGTGGCAATGATGACACAACACCATGAATATACTAAATGCTGCTGAATGGTACACTTAACAATGGTTAAAATAGTAAATTCTATGTTATGCATACTTTACTACAATAAAAAAGATTTTGAATTAAATAAATAATGAGATATTTAAATGTACAGAAATGGAAAGATCTCCCAGACATATTATTAAATGAAAAAGCAAATCCTAGAATGATATGCAAATAAACAATATACATAACCATATGCATAAATAGCTAATGCACATAAAAATATCTGAAAGGATACATACTGAACTATTAGAGTTGTTTCCTCGAAAAAGGAAAATGGGGTTAGGGGATGCAGGAGGTAGGGAGACAGGAAATCACAATATTTCTTGAAGTCTAAGTAAGTTTATAATGAGTATATGTTTATATATTGCTTTTCAATTTTAAAAACTAAACTTATAAAAGAAAAAGTTATTGTGGTATTGTGAATATTTTCCTAAGTAGGTTTTAGATAATTTTCTATAATCTATAAAACTCCATTGTTCAGATTCACATAGCAAATACATTAGCAATGTGAAACACCTGGAATATATGTAATCAACCTAATCTAATCTAACTCAAATAATCATACTCAACCTAAATTCTAATACTAATCTCATCTTCAATTATTGATTAACTAAGGGACAAGAGAATATGGACATAGTAACAAATCTATTATCACTATGTGAAACAACTCTAAGAATTAAGTTGTTATTAGAAAGGGAGGCTTTTTTAAAAAAAGATTTTATTTATTTGACAGACAGAGATCACAAGTAGGCAGAGAGGCAGGCAGAGAGAGGGGGAAGCAGGCTCCCTGCCGAGCAGAGAGCCCGATGTGGGGCTCAATCCCAGGACCCTGGGATCATGACCTGAGCCAAAGGCAGAGGCTTTAACCCACTGAGCCACCCAGGCACCCCTAGAAAGGGAGACATGTTTGTCCTATGTAAATGACCTAAAGTCTAGAATGCATTTCTGGCCCTTAACACTTACCCTATCCCGTCCAATTGGCAGTGGATGTGCTGTGTACATGTTTCTTTTGCCATCATAGCCAGGCTGCCGGTCACCAAATATCTGCATCTTGAAGTGCCGCACCATTGTATCTACTACCTCTCTTAACAGTAATGGAGAGAGTGGCAGTTAGCTTTGAGAAATGGCAAGGAGTAAGGAAACTATCACCATACCTTAACTAACCTAAACTGAGTTCAAAATTACTTGGGAAAAGCAAGAGTTGTAGTTATAATTGTCTTCAGTAATTAAAAAAGTAGTTAACAACAGTCAAGTAAAGAAAGGTAGCAACAGGTGAATATACTAAATGCCACTGAATGGTACACTTAACAATGGTTAAAAGCCATGAGATGAAAAGAAAAGCAGGGAATTAAAAGAGAGCATAAATTTTATGGCACCCTCTCAAACTCTTGCCTTTCATAATCCTCTCCCATGACAAATATAGCCTTACAAGAATAACCTGTCTTAGGTATCTGAGTTTGGCATGAATATTCATAATTGAATCATGATAAATTTGTTAGCAAATAAACATCCTTATTCAAGTATCATGGTTTCAGAAAAGAGAGTAGGCAGAAATCGAGAAATGTGAGGGCCAATAAATTCAAGATGTATCATACTCAAAGTAATGTCAATCCCTTTGCCTAATGCTGGTAATTTACTATTCTTCAAACTGTCTTGTTTTATCCCAAAGTGCTCCTGGAGCAGTGTAGAGAAGGAAATGTAAAATATCGTCATTCCATAAAGATTACCAATGTAGTTTCTTTCTAGAATGAATGCCCTTCCCTCAATCAAGCATGCAAAGCTTTACCTAAGTGTTCTTGTATACATACCAGACCACACCATGTGCAGGCTCTGAGGTAAAGGCAGCTGCAGAGTAACTAAACTATATGGTTTTAGATGGACAGATCTGAGTCTGTGAGATTGTGGAATGCTAGAGTTAATGAAAACTGTATCTTACCAATGTTTGGTGAGTGCTACATGCGGAAACTATATCTTAAAAACCAGAATATATCACAACTACCTAAGGCATTAATATTCTGCAGATAAAATCCATGGAAAAGATACACATTTATAAACCAAATCACACAACTGAAGAAAATTGATGGAAAAATGTAATATTGTGTATTACCAATTAAAAAAAACTATCTTAAGAATAATACATTTTCATATTAGAAGAGTAATTTCTCATCTTATATTCTTTTTTTTTAAGATTTTATTTATTTATTTGACAGACAGAGATCACAAGCAGGCAGAGAAGCAGCAGAGAGAGAGGAGGAAGAAGGCTCCCTGCCGAGCAGAGAGCCCGATGTGGGGCTCAATCCCAGGACCCTGGGATCACGACCTGAGCCAAAGGCAGAGGCTTTAACCCACTGAGCCACCCAGGCACCCCTCTCATCTTATATTCTTAAATTAAAACCATAAGTAGTTTTATAGTGAATTTTCACCTCTGTTCTCACCTAATCTTTGTGAGACAAATAGGCTGATGATTACTGTCTTCAGAGTAAAAAGAAAAAAAAATTCAGAATAGGCAAGTGCTCTGCTCCTTGTCACACAGTGATTAATTGGCAGAGCTGCATGACCTTGGACAAGTTACTGAATCTTCCATTATCTGTTTCTTTTCATCTGTAAAATTATAATAATCATAATATCTACCACAAAAGTTTTTGTATTAAGTGAATAAGTACACATAGAATATTTAGAACAATGCTGGTCACACAATAAGCCCACTTAGGCTCTGCTGTGTTCATGGGTATGACTCCAAGAATTCTCCTCTTTCCTGAATTATACATTTTTTTCCTCTTTATTAGATTATTTCCTTCAGCATACAGATATGCTATAGTTTCTCTCATTTTCAGAAAAATTAAATTTCCCTGACCTGACTTCCTCATTTGAACATCTCACTTCTCTGTTCCTCTTTGTGTCAAAATCTCTTAAAGGAGTTGTCTCTAATTGCTCTTCTTCTAACTCTCTTAAACCTTCTCCACCTTCCCCTACCAAAACTACTCTTACCAAGGTCCCCAGTGGGTTCCACAGTGCTAAATTCAGTGCTCCTTGGACATTAGTTAATAAATTCTTCCAACTTAACACATCTTGCCTTGCCTCCTCGCTCTGTCCTGGTTCTCTCCTATCCCAGTGACTTCTCCATGCCAGTCTCTTGTCTAATAAGCATCATCTCCCCAATTTAAAAATATTGGGGTGCCCCAGGACTCAGTCTTGGAGTCTTTTCTCTAACTACATTTACATCCCATATAATCTTACCAGCTCATGGCTTTACCACCAATATGGTGATGACTCTCAAATGTTTGTCTCTAGTGTGGACCGCTCCCCTGAATCCAACCTCATCTGTTCAACTCCCCACCCCCCACTCAACAGCTCCACTAGGATCTGCCAGCCCTGCTGACTTCTATAGTTCTCCCCATCCCAATAAATGGCAACTCCATTTTTCCACTTGCATAGGACAAAACCCCTGGGAGTGATAATGACTCATTTCTTCCCTCATTCCCTATGTTCTATCCATCAGCACATCTTGTTGACACCACCTCCAAATATTATTAAAAATATTTCAGTGGGTCCCTCACCCCCCATTCTTTATATTCTTTCCCTGATTTATTTTTCTACATAGCACTTATCACCAACTAACATGTAATATGTTTTGTTTCCTGATTGATTTATTTTTGATCTTCTCCTCTATTTGAGTATAAGCTCCTCAAGAGTAGAAATTTTTGCATTTTTTGTTCATGTTGTATTCCCAGGGCATAGAACAATACCTGGTACATAGTAAGCACTCAATAAAATATTTATTGAATGGATTAACATTAGCCATTAATACCACTTCTATTGCAATTGATCTCAGTTATACAATAGCCAAGCAATTATGGGCTTGCATGAGATTAAACCGTACCAGAAAGCCATGCTATTGATTTATAATGAGAAACAAAAATCAAGCAGCATAAAATATTGCACTTGACAACAGGGGCATTCTTAGAAAAGCCAAGAATCCTAATATTAAGGATGGTGTAACTATCATGGCATGAAAACAGAGAAAAGGTAAGCAGGTGTTCTTAGCATTATAAAAATATCTACTACAGGACTACATCTTCACACTTGGTAAATTCCTGCCACACAGACCACAAGCCTTGAATTATCTCATCCAGACCCCTCTTGGGTAATGTCAGATTTAACATAGCTTCCCTCTGAGCTTACTTTTTTCAGTATTCCAAGATGATTCTTCTGCCTTTACACTTACATTTTTCTCATGTCAGATACTAACACTTAATAATAAAATTTGAATTTACAGATAGTTTTTAAAAAATATTTCATTTTTAAGTAATTTCTACATCCAACATGGAGCTCAAACTCACAACATTGAGATCGAGTTGCATGCTCCATCAACTGAGCCAGCCCCTGAATTTTCAGATAGTTCTAATTTCCCACAGACACTAATGCTTCACCTATTTTTATTTATTTTATTATTTAAATTTCTGCTACCATTGGACAATGAAAGTGACTTTCTCCTTTATTCAATAAGTATTCACTTAAAGAACAATGATGTATCCAGCACTGTGCGACAATCTCCGGAGTAACTGTGTATGAGACAACAAAGCTGCTACCAAGAAACTTACCATCTTAGAAAACAAAGCCTACATGGAAAGAATTTAGAGAACAATATGATACATAATAAATATGCATTTATATGCACTTAATGCATATATAAATATATATAATGCATTTATATGCATTTAAATATACAGAAGTCTACTTTTTGATACTTACCTGTTGACTCTCCGAGGTCGTTTTTCTGGTTTAATATCCACATCATAGTGATACACATCTATTTTAGGAATCTGAACCTGAAAATGATTGGCTAACAGTCGAATTGGTTTTCCAACAGTTCCAAGGCCAGGGCGACGAGGTGGTTGAAACAGGCTGGTTGGAGGTCCTGAAGAGATTGAAAGACATTTGATGTGCTATTTGGTCATAAAGGATAATATTCTCTTCGTGATCATGATGATGATAACAATAATAGATATAATTATTGAGATCTTATTATTCACGGAACATACTCTGATACAAAGAATCTGTGGTATCTTTTAACCCAAGGTTTTCTAGATTTCTAAATATTTTGCCATGTGGCTACCATTTTGAATCTGGGGAACATTAAAATTATATAGACAGCATGATGAACTCCTCTCAGATATAGACTACTGTAGAAAACCTTTTATAAGTATTAGTAGATCTACAGCTAGGCTTACAAATTTATATGCATTTTAAAAAATATTTTATTTCTAAGTAATCTCTCTACCCAATGTGGGGCTCAAACTTACAATCCTGAGATCAAGAGTCTTGTGCTACACTGATGGTGCCAGTCAGGTGCCCCCAAATTATGTGTATTTTAAAATAAAACCATCTCTGGGCACCTGGTTGGCTCAGTGGGTTAAGCCTCTGCCTTCGGCTCGGGTCATGATCTCAGGGTCCTGGGATCGAGACCCACATCAGGCTCTCTGCTCAGCGGGGAGCCTGCTTCCTCCTCTCTCTCTCTGCCTGCTTCTGATCTCTGTCAAATAAATAAATAAAATCTTAAATAAATAAATAAATAAATAAATAAATAAATAAAACCATCTCTAAGCTCTAGGGACTATCACCATGCTCAGGCTGGAGAAGATCCATTAATCCTTCACAAACTAGCCTACATTATTATAATTTGTACAGATAGGAGCAGATTAATAGTAGCTACATGTTTATTAATTTACTTGCTAATTTAGATGGTGAAACAATATCAATAATGCTAGACTTTACTGTTTATAACCTAATGTTTGTAGAATCTGGACAATGTGACTTTCTTGATCATAAAGTCTAGCTTATTTATTTAACATTTATTCACTTATTACACATCTAACCTATGCCGTAGATTCTGGAAAAAGAGCTTCTGCCTTCAAAGAACTTACAGTTTAGACCAGTGTTTCTCAACCTGGGAGAGATACTGTCCTCCAGGAAACATCTGACAAATGTTTGGAGACATTTTTGGTTGTCACCACTCAGAGGGAGCTATTGATATATAGTGGGCTGGAGCCAGGGATACAGCTAAACATCCTACAGTGCACAAGACAGGCCCCTACAACAAAGTATCTGTCCAAAATATCAATAGTGTTGAGGGTGAGAAACCCTGGTCTAGAAAGAGCAGTCATTCCAAATTATTCCATTGATGCTTTATAAAATAGTCCACAAAAAGAAAGGATTCCATAAGCTAAAGAAACTGCATATTCTCTCCCCTTCTCAAAATTCAAATGTACATTATTATATTAAATTCTCTAGTAAGTTTTTTTAAAAAGATTTTATTTATTTGACAGAAAGAGACACAGAGAGAGAGGGAACACAAGTGGGGGGAGTGGGAGAGGGAGAAGCAGGCTTCCCACTGAGCAGGGAGCTGGATGTAGGCCTTGATCCCAGGACGCTGGGATCACGACCTAAGCCGAAGGCAGACACTTAATGTCTAAGACACCCAGGTGCCCTCTAGTAAGTTTTATAATAAATAAATCTGTTTAATCATTTAACCAACTTATTTTCCCCCTCAACTCTCTCTTTTTAGAATCAAATATCTGCCAATATTCAGGAGATAAGGATTGAGGAAACACAGACTGGGAAATATTTGACTAGAAAACCTTACTTCTTTCTGATGATAATGTCAAGTAGACAATGGCCTAAAAAATAAACATCTTTTCTGTTATGAATAGGTGTTGAATAAATTACAGTGATCACAGTGGAAAGTTATAACAAGTTCTTACTGCTATGGCACTTTGCCAAGAACAAAGGCAATTCACTATGGAGAGAAAACTTTGAAGTAAGAAGCTATTCTGGTCCAACATCACTTAGGAAAATCAAAGCAAACACTTTAATGAGATGTGTGTTGACAGATCTCCATATACTAATTCTTAAAGTTATGGAAAATCTCACATATTAAATTCATTGTTCAATCTTTCCCTAAATTCTACTCATCTTTCAAAACTCAGGTTAGGTGTGACTTCCTTTCTGGAAGTCTCCCGGACTGGAAGATGCATCCTTGGTATACCCAAGACCCTCTGTACAAGGGAACACTACTTAGCACATGTACACAGAAATGGCATTTAATTATCGTCTCATTCACTAGCCTATAATTCTTAGAAGAAATGGCCCTTCAGTTCATTGTTATCTCCTCAATACTTCATCAAGGACTAGCACATTGTAGGAGCTCAATAAATGTTGAACTGAAAAATACAGACATACCTCATTTAATTGCACTTTGCTTTAGTGTGCTTTGCAGATATTGCATTTTTTTCAAATTGAAGGTTTGTGGCAATCCTGCATTGAGCAAGACTACTGGTGCTATTTTCAAACAGCATTTGGTCATTTCATGTCTTTGTGTCACATTTTGGTAATTCTCCCAATATTTGAAACTTTTTCATTATTATTATATTGTTATGGTGATCTGTGATCAATGATCCTTGAGTTGCTATTGTAAATGTTTTGGGGTGCCATGAACTGCACCCCTACGAGACAGTAAACTTAACCCATAAATGTTTTGTGTTCTGACTGCGCCACTGACTGGTCATTCCCCTCTCTTCCTCTCTATAAGCATCCCTATTCCCTGAGACACTACAACACTGAAATTAGGCCAGTTAATAACCCTACAAGGGCCGTTAAGTATTCGAGTAAAAGGAAGAGTCACACGGGTCTCACTTTCAATCAAAAGCCAGAAATTATAGGTATTATGGAGGGCATGTATTTCATGGAGCACTGGGTGTGGTGCATAAACAATGAATTCTGTTACGCTGAAAAGAAAAAAAAAAGCCAGAAATGATTAAGCTTAGTGAGGAAGGCATGTCAAAAGTCAAGACAAGGCACTTGGGTGGCTCAGTGGGTTAAAGCCTCTGCCTTCAGCTCAGGTCGTGATCTCAGGGTCTTGGGATCGAGCCCCGCATCGGGCTCTCTGCTCAACAGAAAGCCTGCTTCCTTCTCTCTCTCTCTCTGCCTGCCTCTCTGCCTACTTGTGATCTCTGTCTGTCAAATAAATAAATAAAATCTTAAAAAAAAAAAAAAAAAAGGTCAAGACAAGCTGAAAGAAGGCCTCTTGGGCCAGTCAGCCAAGCTGTGAATGCAATGGAAAAGTTCTTGAAGGAAGTTAAGAGTGCTATTACAACACATGAACGATAAGAAAGCAAAACAACCTTACTGCTGATATGGAGAAAGTCTTAGCTGTCTGGAGAGATCAAATATGCCACAAAATTCCTTAAGTTAAAGCCTAACCCATAGCAAGACCTAATTCTCTTCAATTCTATGAAGGCTGAGAGAGGTGAGGAAGCTGACAAGAAAACTTTGAAGCTGGGGGTACCTGGGTGGCTCAGTTTGTTGGGCGTCTCACTCTTGATTTCGGCTCAGGTCATGAGCTCAGCGTCCTGAGATCAAGCCTCCCCAATCCCTGCCTTCTCCGGCTCCATGCTGAGATGGAGCCTGCTTGAGATTCTTTCTCTCCCTGTCTCCTTACCTCTCAACCCCAGCTTATGCTCTCTGGCACATGCTCTTAAAAAAAAAGAGAGAGAGATGGGCGCCTGGGTGGCTCAGTGGGTTAAAGCCTCTGCCTTCGGCTCAGGTCATGATCCCAGGGTTCTGGGATCGAGCCCCGCATCGGGCTCTCTGCTCGGCGGGGAGCCTGCTTCCTCCTCTCTCTCTGCCTGCCTCTCTGCCTACTTGTGATCTCTCTCTGTCAAATAAATAAATAAAATCTTAAAAAAAAAAGAGAGAGAGAGCGAAGTTTGAAGCTAGAAGACGTTGGTTCATGCGGTTTAAGGAAAGAAGCCGTTTCTAGAACAGAAAAGTGCAAGGCGAAGCAGCAAGTGCTGATACAGAAGCTGCAGCAAGTTATCCAAAAGGTCTAGTTAAGATAATTAATGAAGGTGGCTACAGATTTTCAGTGTGGTTGAAACAGCCTTACATTGGAAGAAGAGATCATCTAGGATTTTCATAGCTGGAGAGGAGAAGTCAATGCCTGGGTTCAAAGCGTGAAAGGACAGACCAATTCTTGTTAATGGCTAATGTAGCTGGTGACTTTAAGTTCAAGCCAATATTCATTCTGAAAATCCTAGGGTCCTTAAGATTTATGCTAAATCTATTCTGGCTGTGTTGTATGAATGAAATAACAAGGACTGGATGACAGCACATCTGTGTATAACATGGTTTACTGAATACTTTAAGCCCACTGTTGAGACATACTACTCGGGAAAAAAGATTCCTTCCAAAATATTATTGCTCAGGAACAATGTACCTTGTCACTCACAAGCTCTGACAGAGGTGTACAAAATTAGTGTCATTTTCATGCCTGCTAACACAACATCCATGCTGCACCCCAAAAATCAAGGAGTAACTTCAACTTTCAGGACTTATTATTTGAGAAACACATTTTGTAAAACTATAGCTGTTATAGAGAGTGATTTCCTCTGATAGATCTGGGCACAGAGAATGGAAAACCTTCTGGAAAGGAGTCACCATTTTAGATGCCATAAAGAACACTCATGATTCATGGGAAGTGGTTAAAATACCAACATTCACAGGAGTTGGGAAGAAGTTGATTCTAACCCTCCTGGATGATTGAACGGGTTAAGACTTCAGTGGAGGAAGTAGCTGCAGATGTGGTAGAAACAGCCAGAGAACTGGAATTAGAAGTGGAGCCTGAAGATGTTACTGTAGGACTGCAACCTCGTGGTAAAACTTGAAGGGATGAGGAGTTGCTTCGGTGGATGAGCAAAGAAAGTGGTTTCTTGAGTCGGAATCTATTCCTGCTGAAGATGCTGTGAAGATTGTTGAACTGACCACAAAGCACCTAGAATGTACAAACTCCGTTGATAAAGCAGTGACAAGGTTTGAGAGGACAGACTCCAATTCTGAAAGAAGTTCTATTGCAGGTAAAATGCTATCAAATGTCACTGCATGCTACAGAGAAATCATTCATGAAAAGAAGAGTCAATTGATGTGGGAAACTTCATCGTTGTCTCATTTTAAGAAGTTGCTGTAGCCACCTCAAACTTCAGCAACATTACCCTGATCTGTCAGCAGCCATCAACATCAAAGAGAGAGCCCCCACCAGCAAAAAGATCATGACTCACTGAAAGCCCAGATGATGGTTAGCACTTTTTAGCAATAAAGGATTTTTACTTAAGGTACGTACATTTTTTAGACATAATGCTACTGCATACTGAGGATATAGTATCGTGTAAACCCAAGTTTTATATGTACTGAGAAACCAAAAAATTCACTGGGCTTGCTTTATTGTGATATTTGCTTTATTGTAGTGGTGCAAACTGAACCCGCAATATCCCCAAGGTATGCCTGTACCTGTCATCTTTGTAGCAGCTTCAGATAAAGACCAAAGAGAAACCCAGTCATTCCTAAAACCCAAGAATTGACTATTATTTTTCACTTAAGCAAATTATTTATACTAAAAATATGGTTGCTTGGAATTGAGTTCCACTTCTGGTATACAAGGGATCTACTCTGGGCATGGTCAGATATTTAAAAACAAGGAAAGAGGTAAATAATAAATAATATCAAAGATGATAGGCATACCGAATCAACCCAATTAAACCATATAGACAAGTTAGCCCCGCATAGTCTAAGGTACATTTAAACAATCATTGTATCATAAATCCAGCTTTATGATAGAAATTCAGAAACAGAAATGTGGAGCAAATGATAGGGCTTTGATTTTAAATTCTGACTCGAATTTGTTTCTTTTTTCTTTTTCTTTTTTAGATTTTATTTATTTATTTGACAGAGAGACACAGCGAGAGAGGGAACACAAGCAGGGGGAGTGGGAGACGAAGAAGCAGGCTTCCCACAGAGCAGGGAGCCTGATGCAGGGCTCAATCCCAGGACCCTGGGACCATGACCTGAGCTGAAGGCAGAGGCTTAATGACTGAGCCACGCAGGTGCCCGTAGAATTTAGGTTTCCTAATTCCCAGCCTAGTGCTTTTTCTTCCCAATGTACTTCAGAGATATATAGATACCTTAAGATTGTGAAGTACTTGATGCCAAAAGGACCGAGGCAAAGGAAATAAAAGAAGTGGGATTAATGGAGAAAGGTAAGTACGGTGTGCCTTTTCTTTGGTAAGAGAGAAAAGCTAGAAGGCAAGTGGTCATTTCTTTGAGTAAGTTTAGGAGACTTATTTAGAAAACTGTGATCTAAAATTTTCCAAAAGCTGGTTTCTTTGAATTCAGCAAACTAGTTGCAGGGAAATAAAGCACAATAGCTAAGGCAGAACCAAACTGTATAGGTTTCAATCACGGTTTTACCAGTCCTTAACTACATGACCTTGGGCCAGTTTCTTAGTCACTGTGTGCCTAAGTTTTCTCATCTATAAAAGATGGGAGGTGTGGTAATAATAGCATCTACTTCATAAAGCAATTGTCAGGATCCCATGAGATCATGTATACATAAAGCTTAACACAGTGCCTCATAATAGTAAGTGCTCAGTAAATGTTAGCTGTTACAACTATACTTGCATACATGTTATAGTCAGTGCTCAAAAGTCCCTGGGCTTTATAACGGGCATATCTCCAAAAGTTGGTGAGAAAGTCAGAAAATTACATCTTCCGAAAAGGAAACAAGTATTACTTAACACCAATTGGATGAAGTCAGTCTTAAATGAAGAAGAGGGCAACAAACTAGGGGTCAGATGACCCAGACTCATCTGCATTTCACCACTCAGCCTTGAGGTCTTGAAGAAGTCACTTAAGCTCTCTGAATCTCTTTACTCATCTGTAAAATGGGGCTAATGCTACCTTGCCTACCTCACAGAAGTTCAAATGAGTTAAGAGCTATGAAAGCACCTTCCAAACTGTAAAGCACTGTAAGAATAAAAGTTATCATTAATATAGCCAAAATAAATGGTAATCTGACTCACTATATTTCTAAGTTATTATTGTCAGAAACCAAAATGGGGTAAGAAGAGAGCACGGCAAGACCAGGAATACGTCAGTGATTATTCAACTGAGGAGGGCACAAAGCACTAGACTGGTGTGCTTCAACAAAGCTGAAATGCTTCTCTAAGTTCTAAAACAGCCTGGATAAAATATCCCACAAGACTATCAACTCCCTTTGCTCCAATTCTATGCTCAGCAAGCAGCTTATTATTAACTGGGTTTCCAAGATACTATGACACCTGAAAAGGGGTTTGCTAGACAGCAGAAAGAAAATATTCTAGTTAGCAGAAAAGATCTATGTGACATTTTGATTTATACATTCATGTCTTAAAACAGTGCTTAGTGAGAATTAATTTTCCACAATCCTGAGTGAGCTAAGTCTTCAAATCTGCAAAAGCTAAAATCACCCCCCCCCAACAAAAAGTCCCTAGGAGGTTCCTAACTACCACGTTGATCTTTTCCATGACATTCAGTTTGTATACACAGTTAGTTACATAGTCTCTTCCAGCAGCAGCTCATAAATGCAACAGTTGCTTCAATTATGAATTACTAACTGGGAGGGAAGAAGAAACATTTGTTGAATATCTACAATGCATTAGTCTCCACAATAGGACTCCTTATATGCATTATCTCATTTCATTCTCACAACAATCTTGCAGCACATAATTATTATTACCCTCATTTTACAGATGAGGAAATGAAAGTTCAAAGGAATTAAGTAATTTGCCCAAGGTTATACAAGTATTAAATTACTAGATTGGATTTGAACAGAAATCTGTTACATTCCTAAAGACAGGATCATGCCTGTGGCTGGGGGACATAGCTGAAGTAACCCAGTATAATACTCAGATTCAGGTTTATCAAATAATACTAATATCACAAAGCCAACTTATTTTTAAAAGGCATATGAAAGTTGATTATGGGGGCCTTTAAAAAATACTTTAGGCAGCAAATTAAGGCTTTAATCATTCAGTTTTGTAAACAAATTCTAAGTAAACAAACTTGCAATTTCCAAACTCAAATGGTAAACTGAATTTTCTACATACTAAAAAAATGTAGCTCTACAACTAAGTCCACTATGTAGATAAGGTTTGATATTAAAGTTAATTCTATCACAGCCTTTAAACCCTGCCCTACTTAGCCAAGGCATTAGAAACCTGTTGGGGTTTGAGGAGGGAGCATCAGCTTCCCAACCTGCAGAGCATTTGCTACAACCTGGAAAGGTTCCTCTGGTTTGGGCGGACTGGGAGAGATAAACAGAGGTCATTCATGAAGATGGGGAATTACAGTTTCCAAAGCACTTTCACCTTCACTTAATCCTCACAACCACCTAAAACCCAGTTAGAAGAGAACTCAGGGCATTAAAGCCTGTACTAGAATGGGCTCTCTGGTAACTTGCCTGTCACTAAGGCCACAGCCTCTGGGACTGTTGCACAGACTGACAGACGCATAGGACCGTATTTCCCGAGACTTCAGGGTCTTCGAGAAAGGGTGGGTACTTTGCCCCTTGGCCTTTGGGGGTCATGAGAAGTCTTTGGGGGAAGTTCTTCTTCCTTATCTGAGGGCTTTGGACCGTCTACCAGTGCAAAGAAAAACACGGGTGTGGCCCCATGCCAAGAATACCCCTGGTAGTAGTAGGCGGTCCTTCTCGGTCCCAGTCCAGTCCAGGCCAGGCCAGGCCTCAGTTGAACACCCGGCCCAGATCATTCCTTCTGAGGCCCAAACTCGCCTGCCTCAACCCTGAAGCACAGACGACCTCCCCGAGGTTGAGTTAGGTCTCCCGTCTACCTGGGGCTGAGGGTCACCATCCTGGGCCTGACTCTCTTAGACCTCAAGCGGTGCCTGTCTCTCCAGGCTGGAGCGCGGTCTCCGCCCCCCAAGGCCCAGGTCAGCTCCCTCCGCCTTGTGCTACGAGGCACGGATCCCCTTCCCCCCACGCCTGACGGCCCGAACCCAGGTAAGCAAGGGCCGATGGGGGGAGAGCGGGAGCTACCTGCCCGCCCGCTCACCCGCCCACCAGTCCCGGGGCCGCAGCCAGCCCCGGCCCGAGCGCGCTCCTCACCCGGTCCCAGCGCCTCCATGGCGGCGGCGGGGGCCGCCTCGCCCCGGTCCCCGGTGCCTCCCGCTCCGGGCCCCGCCGCCGCCGCCGCCGCGTAACGCTTGATCTCCGGAATATTGGCGCTGGGGGTGGGGGCGCCGCGGAGACGCGGGCGCTGGGCAGGGGGCGACGGCGGCGCCCGGCCCGGGGACAGGGACCCGGCTCCCGCGGCTCTTCCGGCCTCAGCGACAACAAAAACAATCCCCGCCGCCGCCGCCGCTGCCAGCGGGAGCGGGAGCCAGCGCGCGCGCCCGCCGGGCGGGGAGGGGGCACGGGGCTCGCGCCTCCCAGGGTCCCGGCTCGCGGAGGGGGCGTGCGCGGCCCGGGACGCCCGGTCCGCGGAGCCCGGCGGGGGGCGGGAGGGGGTGGGGCGGGGGGCGGGACGGGGTGGGGCGGGGGCGGGCGCGCGCCCGGAGGGGGCAGTGCCCCGAGGACGTGTCGGGTGCGCGCGCGCCTGTTCACACTGCCCTGTCGCCCAGGACAGCCAGCCGGGTAAAAGGCTGTGGGGGGCTTCGTGCGGTGGTCCCAGAGCCTCCAGGCAAACGGTACCCCGCAAAAGATCGGGATTCCAGACCCTGCTGATCCACAGACGCAGTTCGCTACTTCTGGCAGAGGAAAGTGCCCTGTGCCTGTTCACATCAGGCGCCTCTCCTTCTTCCTCCCACCTCAGACCCCTTCTTTCTCCTCTGTCTCCTCTTTCTCTACTGTCCTGGGACAGAGGACACCAGAGTCACCACAGACGCAGCCCTTTTCCTCCATTGCTTCACCCAAATCATACACCCAGTTGCCCTTCCCTCCCCATGCAGCCTGAAAGCACCCGGGGAATGGACCATGATGCAGGAGACATTCTCTTGCTAGTTCCACCACACACACCTCTAGTCAGAAAGTCACCAGGCACTTCAGAAGGGCCAGTCATGCTTTCTCACATGACTTCCTCAGCAGCCAAGAGCCAAGGGAGCAACACCCAGTCCAAGACAGCATGGCCAGCCCAGTGACATCAGCACCTTTGGGGCTTTTAGCTGACTGCTTGAGTTGGAGAGCATAGCACTAACAGGCCAAGAAGCAAAATGAGGGAGCTTTGGTCCACCAGTTAAAAGGGTACAATGTATGTGTTGTATTAGTTTACTAGGGCTGCCATCACAAAGTGCCACAGACTGGCCTAAACAACAGAAATTACTTTTCTTGCAGTTCTGGAGGCTAGACATCCAAGATCAAAGTTTGGTTTCTTCTGCGATCTCTCCTTTTTTCTGGTAGGCGGCCGTCTTCTCACTGTGTCTTCACATGATATTCCCTCTGTACATGTCTGTGTCACAATGTCCTCTTCCTGTAGGGACACTAATCATGCTGGACTAAGGCACAATTTACAGACTTCTTTTTAAAGACTCTATCTTCAAATATAGTCACATTCTGAGATAGTGAGGGTAAGGATTTCAATATATGAATTTCATATGTTCAGCCTATAACATGTATAATGAGATATTCATTTGAGCATCAAGCCAGAGAGCCTGGTAATTTTTGCCTGTAATAATAAAAAAATCTTAGGAGCACTCCATGGCCAGGGATTGTATTATGAGTTTCATATGTCATTTAATCTTCACAACTATTATAAAGTAGATGTTTTTAAGGAAACTGAAGGTCAGGGAACCTAAGGAAGTCAGACTCTGCATTATATGATAATGCAGTGAAGGATGGGAAAATTGGAGTTCTAAATCCTGCATTCTGGTTCTGGCTGCTTCCATCCCTGACTGGCTATGGAAGTGGGACTTTTAACTGAGTGACTAGATTCTATAGTGAGGGATACTGTATTCCAAATTCTTCCCATAACACCATGCCACTTCTCTGTTAAACCACATATTAACGGGAAGCAGCAAGAGGGGACACAAGTTTGAAGAGGAGGAAGTACTCACAAAATGAACAGACTGGTTTGCAGCTAAGAGGATAAGAAAAACCAAATAGAAGTCAAGCTTTGAGTTAAACCTAGTAGCCACCTCCCTTCTCCTCTACTCCAGGCTAAATTCCTCCCATAGTTTAAACATTACTAGTGGCTTCCAGCCCGAGTTGAGGCTGATTTTCCCTCTTGCACTTCCTAACAAATTTCCCCCATGTTCTATTTGGTACCCTGAGCAAACATGATAGTTTGTTTCCTGTACCGAAAATAACCTCAGAAACCTGAGTATGAAATGTAATTACCCTGTACTTTCAGTCGGGACTGCAATACCTCAATCCCTTCTCTCTCACCCCATCATTCCTGACCACTCTGATCTACGTTCTCCTTCCCAAACTCAGTCTAGCACCCACTGCCCCCTTCCCAAAGACCCTTCTGACTGAACCCTCCCAAACCAAAGTCCTATAGTCAGTAAACTCCCCTAAGCCTTGGCCTGTTCAGCAAGCCCTCCCCCCCACTTCCTGCTGTGGCAGAATAGAAGCCATGCCCTAGAATACCACTTCCCCCTCAGCTCTCTCTGATGGTGGCTGCTCATTCTCCTGCACCCCGCACATCTACAGGACAGGATGGGGGCTGGGTAGAGAATTAGCCATATATTTGCCCCCATTGCCCCAAACCTTGAATTCTCATTCTCATATTAAAACCACTTGCCATCTGGCCAAACCACCATAGGGCCTCCCTTGGTGGTATAATTACCTCAGTCCCTGGTCTTATGTCTCAGTCTAGGCTTAGCTCCCAATACATTATAAATCCTTAAAGACAGGGCTTACACTTTATTCAGGTATTCAGGTTTGTGTGTCTGTTGCCTAATGCATTATATGGCACCAAATGCCTACTCAGGGAAAATTACAGGACAAATGAATGAATGAATGAATGAGCAAGTAATGTGCCAACAGTGGGAGCTAGAAATGGTCCAATGGAGAGGCCTAGGTGAAAGACTCTAGGTGAACTTCCAGCTTCTTCAGAGCACAGACTTTCAAATCAAATGATCCTAGGTTCAAATCTCAGTTCTATAGCATAATAGCTCCAAGTACCTGGAACAAGTCTCTTCACCTATTGCTAAAGGAGTCAGTAAGGAGGAAGTTAAATCATATATGTGCATGTTCCTGTGTTTCTGGCCCAATATTTGTGCCCAATAGTCACTAGTTTTCCTGCCTTTCCTCCTTCCCCTGGGCTAAGATCTGGTCCCCTGCCACTGTCTTGCTATCCTTTGAGAGACAGTGTACCCAAGGTCTCAGCTCAGTCCAAGAGAGGGGAGCAGAACCGTCAGGGACTGAGCATGTTTTCACATCCTGTGCCTGAGCAACCTGAGGACAGGGACTTGGCTCACCCATCTGGGGGTAAGAGCCAGAACATGCTCAGTCAAGGCTTATGAATGAAACTAAACCTCTCCAATATGTCAATGCTCCCCTGAGATCAGAAAGAGCCAGAGGGATCCTTGTTAGCAGACACTGTGCCAGAAGGCTGGGTTCCAGCCACCAGCTCTGTTTGTGACACTCCAACCCTTGTCTGGGCCACTGGCCTCTGTTGATGTTTTGACTCCCCAGCCTCTCCTCATACTAACATTCTGCAAGTCTGGAGCTTTAGAAGTCAGGGAGAAACTTCTTTGCAGCTGATCAGTTGGGCCAAGGGATTTATTCTTTTTTAGCTGGGGAACCCCTTATTGAAACAAAAATCTCAAGTGGCAGCTGAAGTGGAACCACTTGGCTGAGGAAGACAGGGACCTGCATTGGACACTACCAAAGAAGACTAGCTTGCCAAGAGATACCACCTGGCACCCAAATGGAATTTCTGCCCACCTGTTCTTACTCTACTGGCAGCCTCACTCTTTTGCATTTTTTAAATTGAGATAAAATTCACATATGATAAAATTTGTCATTTTAATGTGCAAAATTCAGTGGTTTTTAGTGTATTCAAAAGTACAGTCATCACCACTATCCAATTTTCATTTTCATCACCCAAAAGAAACTCTGTACCTCAGCCCTTGGAAACCACTAACTTGCTTTCTGTTTCTATAGATTTGCCTATTCTGGACTTTTCATATAAATGGAATAATATAGTATGTGCTCTTGCTTTTATCATAATGTTTTCAAGGTTTATCCATGTTGTAACATACATTAATACTTCATTGCTTTTTTTTTTTTTTTTAATACGCTTCATGCCCAGCATGGAGCCCAATGCAGGCCTTGAACTCATGACCCTGAGATCAAGACCTGAGGTTGGATCAAGAGTTGGATGCTTAATTGACTGAGTCACCCAGGTGCCCCACTACTCCATTGCTTTTAATGCTGAATAATATTCCACTGTATGTATACACCATATTTTGTTGATCTATTCATTAGGTGATAGACATTTGGGTTGTTTCCATTTTTTGGCCATAATAATGCTGCTGTGAACAACCATATGCAAGTTTTTGTGTGGATACACATAAGTTTTGTGTGGATATATAATTTTTCAATTCTTCTGGGTATAAACATAGGAGTAGAATTGCTCAGTTATATGGTAACTCTATGTTTAACTTTTTGACAAAATGTTTTCCACAGTGCCTACACTATTTTATATTCCCATCAGCAGTATGTGAGGGCTCTAATTTCTACACATTCTTGCTGATATTTGTTATTTTCAGATTTTAAAAAATTATCCCTATCCTCATAAGTATGAGGTGGTATCTCATTGTATATTTGGTTTGCTGTTCCCTAAGGACAGTTGGTGTTGAGCATCTATTTATGTACTTGTTGTCTATTTGTTTAACTTCTTTGGAGAAATGTTGATTCAACTCTTTGCTCTTTTTATTTTTTTAAGGATTTATTTATTTATTTGAGGTGGGGAAGAGGCGAGGGAAAGGGAGTGAAAGCCTTAAGGAGATTCCCCACTGAGCGTGGAGACTGACCCAGGGCTCAATCCCAGGACCCTGAGATCATGACCAGAGCCAAAATCAAGAGCTGGACACTCAACCAACTGAGCCATCCAGGTGCCCCTGAAGCACAAAAGTTTTTAATTTCAACAGTCTAAATTTTCTCTGATTGCTTGTGCTTGTTATCATATCTAAGAAACCTAATCCAAAGTCATGAAGATTTATTCCTATGTTGTCTTTTAAGCATTTTATAGTTTTAGCTCTTAGATTTAAGTCTTTGATCTATTTTGAGTTTGCTTTTGTATCTGATGGGAGGTAGAGTTCAAATTCATTCTTTTTCATGTAGATACACAGTTTCTTTTTTTTTTTTTTAAGATTTTATTTATTTATTTGACAGACAGAAATCACAAGCAGGCAGAAAGGCAGGCAGAGAGAGGTGGGGGAAGCAGGCTCACCACCGAGCAGAGAGCCCTATGCGGGGCTTGATCCCAGGACCCTGGGACCATGACCTGAGCTGAAGGCAGAGGCTTTAACCCACAGAGCCACCCAGGTGCCCCAGATATACATTTTCTAAGCACCATTTGTTTAAGACTTCTTTCCCCTATGGTCTACAACCCTTGTCAAAATCAATCAACTGCCAATCGTAAGGGATTATTTTTGGACTCTCAATTCTATTCAATCTTTGTCTTTTGTTATGCTAGTATCACACTGTCTTGATTACTATGGCTTTGTAGCTTGGAAATCAGGTAGTGTCAGTCCTCCAACTTTGTTCTTTTTCAAGATTGTTTTGGCTCTTTTGGGTCTCTTACATTTCCAGATGAAATTTAGAATCAACTTGTTCACATCTGAAAAAAAAAAAAAAAGGCAGGGGCACCTGGGTGGCTCAGTGGATTAAGCCTCTGCGTTCGGCTCAGGTCATGATCTCAGGGTCCTGGGATCAAGCCCCACATCGGGCTCTCTGCTCAGCAGGGAGCCTGCTTCTCCCTCTCTCTCTCTGCCTGCCTCTCGGCCTACTTGGGATCTCTCTCTGTCAAAAAAAAAAAAAAAAAAAAGGCAGTTGGAATTTTGATAGGGATTACGTTTAATCTGCAGATTAATTTGGGGATTGTTGCCATTTTGGCAGTATTAAATATTACATTCTATAAACACAGGATATGTTTTCATTTCTTTAGGTCTTCTTTAATTTTTCTCAACAATTTTTCAGAGTGCAAATTTTATACTTCTTTGGTTAAATTTATGCCTGAGGAGTGCCTGGGTGGCTCAGTCTGTTAAGCGTCTGCCTTTGGCTCAGGCCATGTTCTCAGGGTCCTGGGATCCAGCTCTACATCAGGCTCCCTGTTCAGCATGGAGTCTGCTTGTCCTCTCTCTCTCTCTGCCCTTCCCCCTGCTCATGTTCTCTCTTTCTCTCAAATAAATAAAATCTTTGAAAAAAATTATTCCTGAGTATTTTGTTCTTTTTGGTACTATTATAAGTGGAATTGTCTTCTTAATTTCATTTTTGGATTGTTCATTGCTAATATATAGAAATGCAATTGATTTTTCATATTAGTCTTGCATCCACAACCTTCCCGAATATGTTTATTACCTCTAACAGTTAATTTTTATGTGTGTGGATTTTTTAGCATCTTCTATATATAAAATCATGTTATCTTCAAATAGAGATAGTTCTTTCTCTTTTCTAATAAGGATGCTTTTTCTTTTATATTCTTGCTTAATTGCCCTAAACCTCCAGTACAATGTTGAATAGAAGTGACCCTCTTTTTTTTTCTTTCTTTAAAGTAGCCCTCTTTTAACAAACTAATGGTTACCAGAGAGGAGGGGAATGGGGGATGGGGGGAATGGTGATAGGATTAAGGAGTACATTTGCTGGATAAGCACCAGGTGTTGTATGGAAGTGTGGAATCAATGTATTGTACAACTAAAGCTAATATTATACCATATGTTAACCAACTGGAATTTTAATAAGAACTTTTAAAAAAAGGTTTTTTTGTTTGTTTGTTTGTTTTTTTAGGTGGACTCAAGATGGAGGAATATATGTGAGAGCCTTGTCCTCACGAATTGTGGATGACTGTGGTGGGGTCTTCACCATGGATACCACAGTTGGTGGTAACTTTCATCCACTCAAAGGTTTTCACAATTCTCCAGTGGGAGTGAACCACAGACTACAAGGGAGTTTCACAGCTATTAAAACCAGGGCTCTGCAGTTGGAAGGTAGCTTTGCAGTTTGTGGAGGTTTATTTTTCATGACTGACTGCATTATGGTTCAAGTCGGAGGGAAAGATTCCTGGAACTCCATCACAAGTGTTGCCTTAACAGGAGCCATACTGGCAGCAAGAGATGGATCAGTGGCCATGGTTGGGTCAGAAGTGATGGGTGGCATTCTAGCTTTAATTATAGGACCTGGTATCTTGTTGTTAAGATTTATCTCTGCACGATTTCCCAATGGTCCTCAGTTTGCTGAAGACCCCTCTCAGTTGCCTTCTGCCCAGTTACCATCCTCACCTTTTGGAGACTATCGACAATATCAATAGGACTTCTTTCCCATGATTTCTTTTTTTTTTTAATAATTTTTTAAAAATTTATTTATTTGTCAGAGAGAGAGGGAGAGTGAGCGAGCAAGCACAGGCAGACAGAGTGGCAGGCAGAGGCAGAGGGAGAAGCAGGCTCCCTGCCGAGCAAGGAGCCCGATGTGGGACTCGATCCCAGGATGCTGGGATCATGACCTGAGCCGAAGGCAGCCGCTTAACCAACTGAGCCACCCAGGTGTCCCTCCCATGATTTCTTTAACAGAATGAGCTGTAGTTCAAGAAAGGATTTCAGAAGGTAAATTATGGTCTGTTTTTAAAACCATAGGTGAGGGGCGCCTGGGTGGATCAGTGAGTTAAAACCATATGTGGGACAGCTATGGCCACATAAGCTTTGAAGAGATGCTTAGGTCTTTTTTCTATTTAAAGGAACATGGTGGGGGCAGATGTTAAAAGATAATGCATTTATGTATTCACACTTGGATTGCATTTGTGATAAAAATAAATGTCTAATATCTATAAATGAAAAATAGTAAATGCTTAGAAGATGACAGAGCAGAGGGCAAACAACAATGAAACATGACCATCATTTCCTTGGGGGATTCTTTGCCTGATATTATTATTCTTTTTTAAAAAAAATTTTAAAATTTATTTATTTGTCAGAGACAGAGGGAGAGAGAGAGAGAGAGAGCACAGGCAGACAGAATGGCAGGCAGAGGCAGAGGGAGAAGCAGGCTCCCTGCAGAGCAAGGAGCCCGATGTGGGACTCGATTCCAGGACGCTGGGATCATGACCCGAGCCAAGGCAGCCGCTTAACCAACTGAGCCACCCAGGCGTCCCTGATATTATTATTCTGTCAGTGAAACAATAAAACAATCCTGGAACTTAAAAAAAAAGTGGCCCTTTTTTGTATTTTGTACGCAGTCAGCTTTCTATGTTTTCATGATCTAGAGCAAGGAATAGAGACACTTGGCAATTATATTTGATTTTGCCATCTTTACGAGATGGCATAGCTACTAAGGAGTGAGGTAGCTACTAAGTGCATGAGGTTTGTTGTTGTTGGGGTTTTTTTTTTAAGATTTTATTTATTCAACAGAGAAAGACACAGTGAGAGAGGGAACAAAAGCAGGGGGAGTGGGAGAGGAAGAAGCAGGCTTCCTGCTGAGCAGAGAGCCCAGGACCCTGGGATCATGACCTGAGCTGAAGGCAGACACTTAATGACTGAGCCACCCAAGCGCCCAGTGCATGAGGTTTTGACAAACAAATCAATTAATATATTTGCTTTTACTTCCAGCCTTTGCTTCTACTACACTTTTTTAACTGGGACAATTGATTTTTTTTTTCTCTCTCCTTCAAGCTGAAATAAAGGGAAAGACTTAGGGAAGGAGATAAATCTAGATTTGGATTCCAATTCTATAGTGTAATTCTCAAATTTCAGTTCTATAGGCCACATGACATTTAATAAGTCACCTCATCTCTCTAAACCTCAGCTTTCTCATCTGTGAAATGGGGATGACACCATTTCCTAGGGTTATTGAGATGATCAAAGAAGATGATTAATGGAAAGCACCTAACACTGTGCCCGGCACTTTAAGGGCTCAAAAAATGCCCAATCCCTTTGACTTCCACCCCAGCCCAGAAAAAGCCTTCTTTATCTATGGGTTGGGGATGGGGAATAACTGATTTTAGAAAGACCTTTCTAATACCCAGACTTATCCAAAGTCTGGAAGGGTTTTCAGGAAGTAGTGAGCTCCAGGCCCCTGAGGGTATTGAAGCAAGTTTGAAATGATGAAAAAGGTAAGGTCAGATGACTTTTATGGTTCTTTAGAGTCTATTAAGTTAATATGAAAATATTCATTGACTTATATGTCACTGAATTTTTTCAGCAACTGTTTATTGAGGATTTGACATGTGCCAAACCCTGGACTAGGTAATGGGGATCCAAGAGTGAGCCAGAGATGTGGGGTTCCCCTCCTCATGCAGTTCAGTCTTGAAGTGAGACTAATAATAAACAAAAAAATAAATAAAAAGAATAAGATAATACAAGGGGCGCCTGGGTGGCTCAGATGGTTAAGTGTGTGCCTTCAACTCAGGTCATGATCCTGGAGCCCTGGGATCAAGTTCTGTGTTGCGCTCCCTGCTTAGCGGAGAGTCTGCTTCTCCCTCTGCCTCTTCCCCTGCTTGTGTTCTCTCTCTCTCTCTCAAATGAATAAATAAAAATCTTTAAAAAAAAGAAGAAGAAGGTAAGACCAAGTTTATTGATCATAGAGAACTGTAAAACTCCAGTACTAGGGGAAAAATATAGTATATAGAATTCATGGTTTGAATGGCTAAAGAATCCCATGATTCTTTAATCTTTGAATTTAATTTTTTCTCTTTCCTTTTTCAACCAATTTCTTATTTTACCAACTCTTTTATTTATTTATTTATTTATATTTAAAGATTTTATTTATTTATTTGACAGATAGAGATCACAAGTAGGCAGAGAGGCAGGCAGAGAGAGAGAGAGAAGAGGAAGCAGGCTCCCTGTTGAGCAGAGAGCCTGATGAGGGGCTCAATCCCAGGATCCTGGGATCATGACCCGAGCAGAAGGCAGAGGCTTTAACCCACTGAGCCACCCAGGCGCCCCACCAACTCCCTTTTTTTTTTTTTTAATTTTTAAAGATTTTTATTTATTTATTTGTCAGAGAGAGAGAGAGAGAGAGAGCACAGGCAGACAGAATGGCAGGCAGAGGCAGAGGGAGAAGCAGGCTCCCTGCTGAGCAAGGAGCCGGACGTGGGACTCGATCCCAGGACCCTGGGATCATGACCTGAGCCGAAGGCAGCCGCTTAACCAACTGAGCCACCCAGGCGTCCCCCACCAACTCCCTTATAAAAATATTTTTTAACTTTCATTTTTACATTCTATTCTTTCAATGTATTTAATTTTATTTTATATATCTATCTATATACATATGTAAGTTTTCCTTTCTTTACAATTTTGAGATGTAGTTTTCTCTAACAAACAAACCAAAATACTCAGGATATAGCATATTGCTTTGTTTATATTCTTTCTTTTTTTTTGTCCTTTAATTTCCATTTTTATAGTTACATTCTATCCTTTCATTGTATTTAATTTTATTTTTGTACATATATAAGCTTTTTAAAATTATTTTTTAATTAATATATAATGTATTATTAGCCCCAGGGGTACAGGTCTGTGAATTGCCAGGTTTACACACTTCACAGTACTTAGTTGTTGTTTTTTTTCTTTATGATTTTGGGATCTAGTTTTCTAACAAACAGGCCAAAATACACACAGGATCCAGTGTATTGCTCTGTTCTGTTCAACCTGTCTGATTATATTATCTCTCTCTCTTTTTTTAAAGATTTTATTTACTCATTAGAGAGAGAGACAGAGAGCACGACCAGGGGGAGAGGCAGAGGGAGAAGCAAGCAGACTCCCCGTTGAGCTGGAAGCCTGATAACATGATGTGGAGCTCTATCCCAGGACCTGGAGATCATGACCTGAGCCAAAGGCAGACGCCCAACCATCTGAGCCACCCAGGTGCCCTATATTCTCTCTCTTTTTAAAATTAAATTTAATTTTTTTTTCATTTTGGGTCTTTTCTGATTTGTTTGGTATATAGTTCTTCAGGCTTGTTGTTGCCATTTTAGTATTTTGTTCTCTTGTTCATCTATTCTTCCCTGGACAGAATGGCAAGATAGAAAAACTCACCTCAGAAAAGAGAACAAGAGGCAGTACTGACTGCCAGAGACCTAATCAGTAAGGATATAAGTAAAATGTTAGAACTAAAGTTCAGAATAACAATTATAAAGATACTAGCTGGGCTTGAAAAAATCATAGAAGCAATGGGGCAGCCCTTTCTGGAGAAATAAAAAAACTAAAATCTAATCAAGCCAAAATTTAAAAAGCTATTAATGAGGTGCAATAAAAAAATGGAGGCTCTTACTGCTAGGAT
Source organism: Mellivora capensis (assembly GCA_004024625.1). Taxonomy (NCBI): domain Eukaryota; kingdom Metazoa; phylum Chordata; class Mammalia; order Carnivora; family Mustelidae; genus Mellivora; species Mellivora capensis. The sequence continues at coordinate 73,110 of PISX010004445.1, forward strand.
AAATGAAGCTAAAGAGAGAATTAGTGGTGTAGAAAACCAAGTGATGGAGAATAAAGAAGCTAAGAAAAAGAGAGATAAACAACTACTGGATCACGAGGGGAGAATTTGAGAGAGAAGTGATACCATAAAGCAAAACAATATTAGAATAATTGGGACCCCAGAAGAAGAGGAGAGAGAAAAGGGGGGGCAGAATGTATATGGGAGCAAATTATGAGCAGAGAACTTCTATAATCTGGAGAAGGAAACAGGCATTCAAGCCCAGGAGGCACAGAGAGTCCCCCTAAAAATCAGTAAAAATAGGTCAACACCCTAACATATAATAGTGAAACTTGCAAATTTCAGAGACAAAGAGAAAATCCTGAAAGCAGCTTGGGACAAGTGGTCTGTAACCTACACAGGTAAAATATTAAACAAGCAGCAGACCTATCCACAGAGACCTGGCAGGCCAGGAAAGACTGACATGATATATTCAGGGTGCTAAATGATAAAAATATGAAGACAAAAATACTTTATCCAGCTAGGGTGTCATTCAAGATTGAAGGAGAGATAAAAGCCTTCCAGGACAAACAGAAACTAAAAAAATATGTGATCACTAAACCAGCCCTGCAAGAAATATTAAAAGGGATCCTTAAGTGAAGAGAGAGCTTAAAAGTAACATAGACTATAGAGGAACAGAGACGATACACAGAAACAGTGACTTTAGAAGTAATACAATGACATAAATTCATATCTTTCAGTGTAGTTACTCTTAATGTAAGTGGACTAAATGTCCCAATCAAAGACACAGGTGTCAGTTTGGATAAAAAAGCAAGACCCATCAATATGCTCTCTGCAAGAGTCTCATTTTAGACCCACAGACACCTCCAGATTTAAAGTGAGGGGGTGGAAAACCATTTATCATGTTAATGGACATTTAAAAAAAAAGCTGCTGTGGCAATCCTTACATCAGACAAATTAGTTTTTTTTAAAGATTTTTTATTTATTTGACAGAAAGATACAGTGATAGAGGGAACACAAGCAGGGGGTGTGAGAGAAGGAGAAGTAGACTTCCCGAAGAACATGGAGCCTGATGTGGGGCTTGATCCCATGACCCTGGGATCACGACCTGAACTTTAAGGCAGATGCTCAATGACTGAGCCACCTAGGCATCCCAGACAAATTAGATTTTAAACCAAAGACTGTAATAAGAGATGAGGAAGGACACTATATCATAATTAAAGGGTCTCTTCAATAAGAAGATCTAACAATTGTAAGTATTTATGCCCCTAAAATGGGATCAGCCAACTATACAAACCAATTAATAACAAAATTAAAGAAACACACCAACAATGATACAATAATAGTATGGGATTTTAACACCCCACTCACTGCAATGGAGAGATCATCTGAGCAGAAGATCAACAAAGAAATAAGGGCTTTGAACGACACACTGGGCCAGATGGACTTCACAGATATATTCAGAGAATTCCATCCTTTTTTTTAAAGATTTTATTTATTTGACAGAGAGAGAGAGAGATCACAAGCAGGCAGAGAGAGGGGAGGAAGCAGGCTCCCTGCTGAGCAGAGAGCATGATGCGAGACTTGATCCTAGGACCCTGGGATCATGACCTGAGCCGAAGGCAGAGGCTTAATCACTGAGCCACCCAGGCACCCCCAGAGCATTCCATCTTAAAACAACAGAATACACATTCTTCTTGAGTGCACATGGAACATTCTCCAGAACAGATCACATGTTGGGTCACACATCAGGTCTCAGCTGGTACTAAAAGATTGGGATCATTCTCTGCATATTTTCGGACCACAATGCTTTGAAACTGGAACTGAATCACAAGAGGAAATTTGGAAAGAACTCAAATACATGAAGGCTAAAGAGCATCCTACTAAACAATGAATGGGTCAACCAGGAAATTAAAGAATAATTGAAAAAAATCATGGAAACAAATGAAAATGAAAACACATCTGTTCAAAATCTCTGGGATGCATGGGGCACCCGGGTGGTTCAGATGATTAAGTATCTGCGTTCAGCTCAAGTCATGATCTCAGGGTCATGGTATTGAGCCCTGCATCAGGCTGTGTGCTCAATGAGGTGTCTGCTTGAGATTCTCTCTCTCCCTCTCCTTCTACCCCTCCCCTCAGCTGTGTCCCCCAGATAAATAAATAAATCTTTTTTTAAAGATTTTATTTATTTATTTGACAGAGAGAGAGATCACAAGCAGGCACAGAGGCAGGCAGAGAGAGAGAGGAGGAAGCAGGCTCCCTGCTGAGCAGAGAACCCGATGTGGGGCTTGATCCCAGGACCCTGAGATCATGACCTGAGCCAAAGGCAGAGGCTTTAACCCACTGAGCCACCCCGGCACCCCATAAAAAATCTTTAAAGGAAGGAAGGAAGGAAGGAAACTAGACCACTAGAGCTCGATGAGATCAACAAAGGAGTGAGAAGACAAGAGAAGGGAGTCCTGAATCACTCCAACATTTGGAGGTTGGCTTAATAAGAAGACAGCAAAGGAGACTGGGAAGCATCAGCCAACGAGGCAGAAATAAACAAGGAGAATGGTATATAATTGAAGCTAATAAAAGAAAATGTTTAAGGAAGTGGTTAACCATGTTGAAAGCTTCATAGAGGTCAATCAAGATGAGAACAACAGAGAAGTGAATTTGGCAAACTAGAGGTCAATGGTAGCTTTGACAAGTGCACATTCAGTGGAGTGAAGATGTTAAAAGGTTGGTTGGATCATTATGAAAGGTTAAGAAGCAGAGAAAGCAAATATAGACAACTTTTCCATAAGTTTTGCTATGAGTAGGTATAAGTGGAACGGTAGCTGAAGAGAGATATGCTGTCAAGGGAGAATTGTGTTTATGTGGGTTTTAAGATGAGACATCCTAAGGCCTGTGATTTTGGTGATGGAAATGATCTGGTAGAGAAGGAGAAATTGATGATACAGCAGAGAGAAGGAATTTGATCCTTGGGAAGACACAAGAACGTGGGATAGGTGTGTAGAGCCAGGTGAAAAGGCAGTGACTAGGATCCTGATGCAGATCAGAAAAAGTTGGTAGTCTCTCTCTCTCTCTCTCTCTTTGTCAAATAAATAAATAAATAAATAAATAATAAAAAAAGAAAAGAAAAGTCGGTAGATTAGGTGGGAGGAAGATGAATCTGAATGCTTCTACTTTCTCAATGAGTTATAAATTGAAGGGGGACAGAGTATGTTGGAGGTTTGAAGAGAGCAGAAAAGATCATATTGGACAGTGGGAAAATGAAACTATAGCAGCATTACTGGGAAGGATCGAGTCTCATTTAAGGTTTGTAGTCAGAAATTTCAGTTCATGAGGCCTGGGTGACTCAGTGGGTTAAGGGGCTGCCTTGGGCTCAATTCATGATCTCAGGGTCTTGGGATTGAGCCCTACCCACGTCAGGCTCCCTGCTCAGCAGGGCATTTGCTTCTCCCTCTCCGTCTGCCTCTCCCCCCTGCTTGTGCTCTCTCTCTCAAGTAAATAAAATCTTTTTTTTTTAAAAAAAGATGTTTTGGGGCGCCTGGGTGGCTCAGTGGGTTAAGCCTCTGCCTTCGGCTCAGGTCATGGTCTCAGGGTCCTGGGATTGAGCCCCGCATCGGGCTCTCTGCTCAGCGGGGAGCCTGCTTCCCTTCCTCTCTGCCTGCTGCTCTGCCTACTTGTGATCTCTCTCTCTGTTAAATAAATAAATAAAATATTTTTAAAAAATTTAAAAAAGATGTTTCAGTTGAAGCAGCACATTTGAGTGATTTTCTCCAGCCATGTCCAACTTCTCAGACACAGACATGGACTACTCAGTCAGAGTTGGGTTTAGGAGGACTTGGAGTTCTGTCAGTGAATGTAATGAAGAGAAAGTGACAAGAGAAGTAAGAATATTTACAATATTGTGATTGCAGTGATGTACCATGGAATCTAGACTGGAAGAGGAAAAAAGTGAGAACATGAGGAGAGTGGGATAATTAGAAAAGTGATTATTTTGATGGATTAGGGGACTTCATGAGTTTTTGATCCAACACTAATATATGTATTGATTTCATTCCTTACGGGAGTAGAATAAAGGAGGAAAGTCATACAATTATCCTGATAGATGCTGAAAAAAGCATTTAGTAAAATCCCACACTCCTGTTTTACACACACACACACACACACACACGTGCAATTATTAGTAAGCTGGGAATAGAAAGAGATTTTCTAAATGAGTTAATATATGAAGCACTTTCAACAGTAACTATTATAAATATATAGTAACTTTTGGCTATTATTATTATCTTTCCATAATGTGATAAAAAGCATCTACCAGAAACCAAAGGTAAACATTGTACTTACAGCGGAGGTTCCCCATAAGGGGATGCCCACACTATGATCCCTATAAAAGCAATAATTCAAAGTTAAATGTGTAAATATTATATAGAGATATATTTTATCAAATTAAATACTTTGTATTAAATGCAGGTGCATCCTATTGAGTTGAACATGTTATTGTAATATGCACAACCTGTGCTACTTGTGCAAGGAAGGGGTATAAAAAGTAACAGAAAGTGGGGCACCTGGGTGGCTCAGTGGGTTAAAGCCTCTGCCTTTGGCTCGGGTCATGATCCCAGGGTCCTGGGATCGAGCCCCACACGGGGGCTCTCTGCTCAGCGGGGAGCCTGCTTCCCTTCCTCTCTCTCTGCCTACCTCTCTCCTTACTAGTGATCTTTGTCTGTCAAATAAAAAAAAAAAAGTAACAGAAAGTTTTGGGGCAGGTCTTTAGTCTCCATGAAACTCTTCTCAAACTGTTAACATCTTGTTCCCCTGGTCAGGACATTTCTAGGGGACCAAGAGAGGTCAACTTCAGAATATCTCTCATGATGTCTCGCTATCTGTTGAATGAAGTAACTCTAAGTCAACAATTTGTTTAGATAATACATTCATGCTTCTGCTAATTGAAAGTCTACCCACCAAATTACTTGTTAAAATAAAAATGGCAAATCCCACTAAGTTAAAGTACAAGAAAAGCATGTCAATGATCATCTGTACTAGTCAACATTACGTTGGGGTACTTAACTACTGCTGAGAGACAAGAAAAGATAAGGTAAAAATATTGGGAAAAGAAGACACAGGACGCCTGGGTGGCTCAGTTGGTTAAGCGGCTGCCTTCAGCTCAGGTCATGATCCCAGCGTCCTGGGATCGAGTCCCAAATCGGGCTCCTTGCTCAGCAGGGAGCCTGCTTCTCCCTCTGCCTCTGTCTGCCTGTGCGCGCGCTCTCTCTCTCTCCCTCTCTCTCTCTGACAAATAAATAAATAAAATCTTAAAAAAAAAAAGACACAATGCAAGTATTATTTGAAGAAGAAAAATAGTGCCTACAAAATCTAAGTGAATGAACTGAAAAAAATTATTAGAATGAATGAGAGTTAATAAAATGGTTATATATAAAATTATGTAGAAATCAGTATCTTTCCTATTGACCAGCATTAACTTATTAGAATATGTCACAGAAAAGAATCAATTCACAATTGCTGCAAAGTCTATAAAGAATCAAGAAATAAACTTAGTGAGAAATGTGAAAGTCCTATATGAATAAAATCATGAAGTTTTACTCTAAGATATAAAAAATATCCAAATAAATAAAGACATATGGGAGACCACTTTATTAAAAAAAAAAACAATTTATTTTAAAGATACCATTCTACTCAATTGATCTTTTTATAAATGAAATTTGGCAGGTTGACAAAAAAGTGAGAGAATAACCAAAAATGTTTACTATATAGGAGGAAGGACTTACCCTATCAGATATCAAAATGTGCTATGAGGCTATAATTATTCAAATATAATATTATTAGCCCAGGAATAGATGAACATAAAGAAAAAGAATTAAGTGTCCAAGACCAGATTTTCTCCCTCGTCTATCTATTGGAATTCATTAAATGAAAAAGATGGCATTTCAAATTAGAGGGGAAAATAATGTCTGTAACAAGTGTTTCCAGGACAACTGGCTATCCATTTAGGAAAAATAATATGCTTCAACCATTCCTCACACCATACACACAAATAAATTCCAGTTCGATCAAAACAGATAAACTCCAAACACAAAGTAGTACTAGAAACTATGGACTATTTCCAAATTTGGGGGCACCTAGATGGCTTAGTCAGTTAGGCTCAGCTCAGATGGTGATCTCAGGATCCTGAGATCAAGCCCCATGTCAGGCTCCATGCTCGGCACAGAGTCTACTTCCCTCCCTCTCCCTCTGCCCCTTCCCAACTCTCTCTCTAAAATAAATAAACCTTTAAAAAAAAGTATTTCCAAATTTTGAGGGGGTAGGAAAGGCATTCTTAAACAAGATACAAAATTTGGAACCACATAAAGAAAAAGCCCAACAGATTTAATAATATGAAAAATTAAAACTTCTCACAAAAAACCACCATAAAACTAACTATAAAGGTCTCCTACAAAACCATCAGTAAAAGACTAACAATACAGTAGAAAAATTAGCAAATAAATATGTGAGGTGATGAATCTGTTAATTAACTAGATGGTGGCAATCCTTTGATATGTATATAAAATTACCATGATGTATGCTTTAAATATCTTACAATTGGGATGCCTGGGTGACTCAGTCAGTTAAGTGTCTGCCTTTGGCTCAGGTCATGATCCTGGGGTTCTGGGATCAAGTCCTGCTTTGGATCCTTGCTCAGCAGGAAGCCTGCTTCTCCTTCTGCCTGCTACTCCCCCTGCTTGTTCTCTTTCTCTCTTTGACAAATAAATAAATAAAATCTTTGAAAATAAATATCTTACAGTTTTCTCCATGATATTTCAATAACGCTGGAGGAGGGGAAGAGAATCACACTGAGAACTATTTAAAACAAAAAACAAGGCAATTATTAACTCTAAGAAGAACACAAAAGTTTAACAGAAAAGGAAGTATTATCATAGCACGTGGTAGCTGTGGATTCTGGATGTGTTTCAAAGACAAAATTTACTGATCGGCTGAATATAGGGTATAAAAGAAGGAGGAACATTAAGTATTATTCTGAGGTTTCAGTGCTGTTAGTACCCCAGGTGTCTACATCTCTGTGCCTGAGGCCTTTCCCAGAACTGCAAAGGAAAAGCCAGTCTAACAATTCCTACCATAGGCTGGAAGTGCTGGGAAGTTAACCCCACCTTGGAAAGCTATGTCAACCAGTGATTCTCAGGAACTGGTGTATAAATACCTCAGCTCCTATGTCCCTCAGATGGGATAATTCTGACACATGTGTTTTACACCATTTCCCAAAAGATTAATCTCCAGCCGATCAGTGGTAGCTAACCAAACAACACATCTTCATTGACCACCTTCTCTTCCATATATCACTTCCCCACTCTCTTCCTAGAGGCTGCTTCTTCTGTAAAGTATAAACTATTTGTACTTGAATCCTTATCTCGGAGTCTGCTTTTGGGGAAATTCAAACTAACACACAAGGTTTTTAGCGTGAGCAGCTCAGAAAGACATTTATTATTATTTATCAATGAATAAATTGACATTTATTAAGATGAGCAAGACTTTGGCAGGTGCAGATTCTTGCGGGGGGGAAGACCAGTAGTACACTTTGAACACATTAGTTTTGAGGTGCCTGTTAGGTCACCAAGTGGAGAGGTTGTGTAGTCATAGAGATACACAATCTGGAGTCAGGGAAGAGATTGGTCTAAAGATATATGTTTGGGAGTCAACAGTGTTTGGATATTATATAAAGCCAGGAGGCTGGATAATATCACTAAAGGAGTGAGTGTAGATGGAGAAGAAAAGAGATTCTGGGATTGATAAGGTTCTGGGTACTGTAACATTTAAGGGTAAAGAAATGAGGAAGATCCAGCAAAGGAGATGGAGAAGAAATGGCCAGAGAGGTAGGAGGAAAAGAAGGGTTTGTGAAATCCCAGAAACAAAGGGAGTCAAGTGTTGTATTAGTCCCTTTTTCAAAAATATTAGTCCCTTATCTTTTATTTTAGTCTCCTTCATTTAATTGGGGGGGGGGCTTTTATCAAATGTCTGCTGATCCCTTTTTGTCCACTCACATTGAAGAATCAGGTATTAAAATGTTGATTTACATTCTGTTTCTATGTGTGGAGTTTTGGTGGCTTTCATAATAGCAGCTACAACTTTAGGTCTCTGAGGCCATTCAGTCTCTCCAGAGAAAATGTCCTCATTTTCATACCCAGGGAGCTATTAACCTAGCTACCACGTAAAGAGACTGGGAAATGGGGTGAGAGTAGACAGAGAAGTGTGTTTTCTCTTTTTCGATATATAGACTTCCAATGAATTTCCCTTTTTCTAGGGAGGCACTAGTTCAGTTGCTCCACAGACCAACCCTCTAGACTCCTGCTGGGGAAGGACAGTCATCTCACAGGTACAAGACTGTAGATGGACCTGGAGGGCTAATGGATCACAGATACTTTCATCCAGTCCTCTAGTCTTCAATCCACTCTTCTCCCTGGGTCTTTCTTCCTGGGTTTCTGGGTCCTTTCTAGTACTTGAGCTTTGCTGGAGTTCTGTGGCAGGAAATGCCTTGCTTCTCATTAACACCACCTCTGCAGACACTTGGTATGCAGCTTTCTCAGCCCTGCTAATTTTTTCACTTGGCTTTCCATCTTCTTATCCTCTGATGCCTCCTCTCCCACTCTCTTTATCCTTGTGGGTTTATTCTGGTTTTATTCACTTGCTGTCATTTTTGTGGGGCTCCAAGAAGGAGAAGAAATAAACATATGTGTTCAAACTACCAGTTCTCCTTCTCATCAAGAGTATTTTGAGATCATCAAATGTATGGCAATTTTCTAGGTTCTGGGACCAGAATTTTAGGAGGGATGTGAGTTCTTCCCTGGAGAAACCACATTCCTTAGAGTTCTTAATGCCTCTGTCTTCCAAAGGATCTCTTGTTTTCTTTTTCCCAGGGACTAGAACTGGACCAGAAGTATTTTTGCCTGATCCATCCATTTATTTTCCAACTACCTGACTGTGGAGGCATTTCCTACTTGCCAACTCAAGTTGACTCTTCCATGTTGTCAAGGCTTCTATGTTCATAATAGCCACATGAGAGGAATATGTTCACAACTGTATAAAATCCTAAAAGTCATGATAGTCATAAAAAGGATTCTCCAAGTTATATACCAAAAATATTTTGAAAACTTTGGGCAGAGAATGTGTATGGAGTAGGTAGGGATGATTTGGGCTATAAATGTAATTTATATTATTGCTCACAAAGTATGGGCTTAGGCTAGTCTTTCTATATCCATCACATTGTTCCATTTTATTGTTTAATGGTGGTGAAAGGAATTAGCATTTCTTTTTTTTTTTAATTTTAAAATTTATTTATTTGTCAGAGAGAGAGGGAGAGAGAGCGAGCGAGCACAGGCAGAGTGGCAGGCAGAGGCAGAGGGAGAAGCAGGCTCCCTGCCGAGCAAGGAGCTGGATGTGGGACTCCATCCCAGGACGCTGGGATCATGACCTGAGCAGAAGGCAGCCGCTTAACCAACTGAGCCACCCAGGCATCCCGGAATTAGCATTTCTTTAGTGCCTACTGCACACTAGTCAGTGAGTTAGGGGTCTGAACATTTAACATTTCATTGAATCATTACTTCATTGTGGGGGAATTGAATCTGAGAAAAGGGAAGTAACTTCCCTGCAGTCAAAAGACTGATAAATGGGAGAGCCAGTACTGGAATGAGGATCTCTCTGATGCCAGTGCCCAGGCTTGTTTCCTCTGACTCCCACCTCACCTGGGCTATAGCAACAATCTCCTCATTGCTAGTGCCGTCTCCAGCATTTCTCTTCTCAGCCCATTCTTTAGACTGTAGCAAGCTGAACTTCCTAAAACATGTGTCTACTTTGACTTAACATTGGTTGGCTTCCCTTTGGTAATGTGGGTCCAAATTGTTTGGTATTTAATGGTGGCAAGAATCAATTTGTTATGTGATCTTAGGCAAATCATCTGTCCCATACCAAGGCAAGCTAATTCACTCATTTGTTAATTATATTCTATTAATAAACTATTAACGAGTAGGGTTTTATTTTTTCTTTTTTAGTTGTTTTTACTTTCAAGGGTGAAGGGCAGCTATCAGTAGCCTTCAACAGAAAGAGAAGGGCCACATGTTCCTTCCTCAAACCTTACCACTAAGTGGTGTATTACAATGAAGGCAAGTCTTAGACTGAAATCTGCCACATGCTCAAATATTTATTAACAAGCAGGCAAAACCAGTCATACAACTTGTTAGCTCAATGAATTCTTAGCTCCTGATCTTTTTAGACACTTTGCCAAGCACTTGGCATGAAAGGTTTACTTTAAGTAAATAAGAAAATATTCTAGCAGCAGGATTTATCTGGCCCGCTAGTCAGAATCAGGTAACACAATTCTCCACTAAATGGGAAGGAAAAAACTGAATAGGTCCTAGCCCATAACATCTCTCCAAAGGAACTTATTTGTTGGGCACACTAGATTCTTATATCTTGGTTAGGTAAGAGTGGGGATGCTTGTAGAATATAATACTTCTACCCAAATCACATATCTTGACATCACTCATTTCACGCATGAGAAACTGTATCTAACACCTAATCATTTATAACAGCTTTTTTTTTTTTAATTTATTTGACAGACAGAGATCACAAGTATGCAGAGAGGCAGGCAGAGAGGGAATGGGTGGGGGAAGCAGGCTCCCTGCCGAGCAGAGACCCTGATGCGGGGCTCGATCCCAGGACCCTGGGATCATGACCTGAGCCGAAGGCAGAGGCTTTAACCCACTGAGCCACCCAGGGGGCCCTAACAGCTTTCTAATGCTAATTAGAGACAGAGATAGTGGAAGTTCCTGTAACTGCTACTTGAATGTAGCCTATTGACTAGCATTTCTCAGATACTAACTAACCACTCCTAAAGTATATTTCTTATTAGGGTACTTCCATGTTAATGAATAGCTTTACACTTCAGTAGGTTTACACTAAAGCTAGTTAATATACTTTTATATCAAACTTTCTCGTCTGAAACATTTTAACACCTATTAACACATAACATATCAGATTCTATATTATATATTATGGTATTTAATATAAGTAAATATCAACATAACACCTCCTCTAGGGCTCAGTCTATTTACATGAGGAGATAGGAGGAACTGACTTCTAAAGTTTCTTCCATGATTCTATAAATGGAATCTAATGCAGTTGTAAGGATCTGGGTTAGGATAATGAAAAGAATTGACTGATAGGTGGTAGAAGGTCATCAGCATGAAAACCTCTTTTCTAGAACACTCAGGTTTCCTTCAAAGGATTTTTCGGGGGTGCCTGGGTGGCTCAGTCGGTTAAGCACCCGACTCTTGATTTCAGTTCAGGTCATGAACTCAGGGTCGTCCATGGCCAGCATGGAGTCTGCTTAAGATTCTCTCTTCCTGGGCGCCTGGGTGGCTCAGTGGGTTAAAGCCTCTGCCTTCAGCTCAGGTCATGATCCCAGAGTCCTGGGATCGAGCCCCACATCGGGCTCTCTGCTCAGCAGGGAGCCTGCTTCCCTTCCTCTCTCTCTCTCTGCCTGTCTCTCTGCCTACTTGTGATCTCTGTCTGTCAAATAAATTTAAAAAAAAAATTCTTAATAAAAAAAGATTCTCTCTTCCTGTCCATTTCTCCCCCTCCCCCCTTCACCCTCCTGAAAGAAACCCCCCCCAGAAAAGGATTTATTTTCTAAAATAGCAGCTCTTCTCCTTATCCCCCAACCACACCTGTCATCCTCTAACCCTTCCTTTTTTAAAAAAAATTTATTTATTTATTTATTTGTCAGAGAGAGAGGGAGAGAGAGAGAGAGCGAGCATAGGCAGACAGAGTGGCAGGCAGAGGCAGAGGGAGAAGCAGGCTCCCTGCCAAGCAAGGAGCCGGATGTGGGACTCGATCCCAGGACACTGGGATCATGACCTGAGCCGAAGGCAGCCGCTCAACCAATTGAGCCACCCAGGCGTCCCTAACCCTTCCTTTTTAATACACTTTTAAACACTAAGGTATAACTGACATATAACATTATATTTGTTTCAGGTGTACCATGTTATGATTCAATATTTGTATACAGTTGACCCTTGAACATGAGTTTAACTGTGTAGATCCACCTATATGTGCATTTTTACAGTAGAATGCTGTAAGTGTATCATCTCTTATAATTTTCTTTTTTAAACTCTTATAATTTTCTTAATAGCATATTCTTTTCTTTAGCTTTATTTTAAGAATACAGTACCTACAGACTGCACTCAGTGTGGAGTCAGCTTGAGATTCTCTCTCTCTGCCCCTCTTCCTGCTTGAGCTCTCTCTCAAATAAATAAATAAGTAAAATCTTTAAAAAAAAAAAGAATGCAACACATTATGTTTACAACTTACAAAATATGTGTTTTGTTATCGGGAAGGCTTCTGGTCAACAGTTAAGTTTTGGGGGCATCAGAAGTCTATGTGGATTTTCAACTGGATGGGGGAGGTCAGCACCAATCCATTTCCCCACATTGTTCAGGGAGTAGTTGAATATTTTGAACTGATTGCCACAATCTGTCACCATGCATAGTTACTGTTTATTTCCTTGCGATGAGAACTTTTAAGATCTACTCTCAGCAACTTTCAATTATGCAACAAAGTATTATTAACTACACTCACTATGATGCCCAGTATATCCCCAAGACTTATTTATTTATTTATTTATTTATTTATTTATTTATTTTTTAAGATTTTATTTATTTGACAGACAGAGATCACAAGTAGGCAGAGAGGCAGGCAGAGAGAGAGGAGGAAACAGGCTCCCTGCTGAGCAGAGAGCCCGATGCGGGGCTCGATCCCAGGACCCTGGGATCATGACTTGAGCCGAAGGCAGAGGCTTTAACCCACTGAGCCACCCAGGCGCCCCACTCTTATTTATTTTATAACTAGAAGTTTGAACCTTTTAAAAAAAGATTTTATTTATTTATTTGACAGACAGAGATCACAAGTGGGCAGAGAGGCAGGCAGAGAGAGGAGGAGGCAGGCTCCCTGCTGAGCAGAGAGCCCGATGCGGGGCTCAATCCCAGGACCCTGAGATCATGACCTGAGCCGAAGGCAGTGGCTTTAACCCACTGAGCCACTCAGGCGCCCCCAGAAAGATTTTATTTATTTATTTGTCAGAGAGAGAGGGCACACTGTTGATGCAGGGGAGTGGCAGGCAGAGGAAGAAGCAGTCTCCCCACCAACCAAGGAGCTTGATATGGGACTTGAACTCAGGACCCTGGGATCATGACTTGAGCCGAAGGCAAACACGTAACTGACTGAGCCACCCAGGCATCCCAGAAAGTTTATACTTTTTGACTCCCTTCCTCCATTTCACACACTCTCCATTTCCCCACCCCTACCTTGAAAAAACACCAATCTGTTCCCTATACCTATGAAATCTATGAATTTGTTTTTTAGATTCCATATAAAAGTGAGATCATATGGTATTTGTTCTTCTCTGACTTTTTTCACTTAGCACAATGCCCTGAAGATTGTGTTGTTGCAAATGACATTTCATTCTTTTATATGACCAAATAATATTCTTCTGTGTGTCTATGTGTATCACATTTTTAAAAATCCATTCATCCATCAATGGATATTTAGACTATTTCTATGTCTTGGCTATTCTAAATGATGCTACAATGAACCTGGTGGGGGGGAATGCATATATCTTTTCAAGCTAGTGCTTTCATTTTCTTAAGATAAATACACAGAAATGGAACTGCTGGATCATATGGTAGTTTTATTTTTAATTTTTTGAGGAAGTGGCTGCATCAACAGTGTTCAGTTTCCCTTTTCTCCACATCCTCACAAACACTTGCTATTTCTTGTCTTTCTGATGATAACCACTTTAATAGGTGTGAGGTGATAACTCATTGCGGTTTTGATTTGCATTTCCCTATTGATGAGTGATGTTGAGCACCTTTTCAAGTACCTGTTGGCCATGTGTATGTCTTCTTTGGAAGAATGTCAATTCAGAATCTCTGCTCATTTTTTAAAATTTTAATTTATTTTTAAAGTAATCTCTATGTGGAGCTCACACTCACAACCCGGAGATCAAAAGTTGTATGCTTCAATGACTAAGCCATCCAGATGCCTCTCTGCTCATTTTTTAATCAGATTTTTTATTGTTTTTTTTTATACCAAGTTGTATAGTTATTTATATATTTTGGTATTAAACCCTTATAGATATATGATTTGCAAATATTTTTCCCCATTCAGTAGGTCGCTTTTTCATTTTGTTGATGGTTTCCTTTGCTGTGATTTTGTTTGATGTAGTCCCACTTCTTTATTTTTTCTTTTGTTTCCTTTGGTTTTGGTGTCGGATCCAAAAAATCATTAAGAACAATGTCAAGGAGCTGACCACCTATGTATTCTTTTAGGAGTTTTATGGTTTCTTACATTCCAGTCTTTGATCCATTTTGAGTTCATTTTTGGGTATAATGTAAGAATGTGGTCTAGTTTCATTCTTCTGCATGTGGCTGTCCAGTTTTCCTAACACCATTTATTAGACTGTCCTTTCCCGTTGTTATATTTATGGCTCCTTTGTTGTAAATTATTTGGTCATATATTCACGGGTCTCTCTCTCCCTCTTCATTCCCACCCCACTGCTTTAATGATAGCCCTATACCCAACGTGGGGCTTGAATTTACAATCCCAAGATCAAGAGTCACATGTTCTACCCACTGAACCAGCCAGGCACCCTATTTATAGGTTTATTTCTGAGCTCTCTATTCTGTTCCATTCATCTATGTGTCTGTTTTTATGCCAATACCATGCTGTTTTGATCACAATAGTTTATAATACAGTTTTCTTTCTCAGGATTGCTTTGGCTACTTGGAGTCTACTCTCTAATCCTTTACCATCCTTTGTTTTTCTTCAAAATATTTATCACTACCTGACATTATATTTGCTTATTTGTTTATTGTCTATCTTCTGGTAAAAGAGCATAATCTCCATAAGAGCCGAACCATTTAAAGATGTATTTAAACCATTTAAAGATGTATCATCTATGCTTGACCCATGGTAGGAGCTTGTTTCAATTATCTATTACTGCATAACAAACCATACTAAAATGTAGTGGCTCATTTATTTGCCCACGATTCTGTGGTTTGGCTAGCCTTAGTTGATCAGTTCTTTTCTTGATCTCATCTTAGGTAGCTCTTTCATCTAGAGGCTCACTAGGGCTGTATGGTCCAAGATGGTCAAGTCTAACAGGTAGCTGTTGGGTGAAGTGCCTTTATTTTCCTCTGTGGGGTCCATACAGTAAGATACCTTGGGTTTCTTAAATGGTAGCCACAGTGTTCTAAGGTAATGAAAATAAAAGCTGCAAAGTTCCGTAAAGCTTAGCCCCAGAAACTGTATATACAATGTTACCCTTCCCTATAGTTTGTTCATCACTGCAAGTAACAAGGAAGGCCCAGATCTGAGACTGAGAATTAGATGGGAGACACAAATCACCTTGAGGAAGGGAGAGGACAAAAAAGCTGTGATTATTCTAGCAATCCATCACAATGCTCAGTAAAGGTCTGTGAAGTGAGTCAATGACTGTTAAAGTTCCATCTTCATATTCAAGATCTTCTGTGATCGTGCTTCCCAGAGTGCAGATTTCCTATCTTTCCCGTAACACTCATCACATTCTGCTCTGCGTTTTTTTTTTTTAATTTTATTTATTTATTTGTCAGAAACAGAGATCACAAGGAGGCAGAGAGGCAGGCAGAGAGAGAGGAGGAAGCAGGCTCCTTGCTGAGCAGAGAGCCCGATGCGGGGCTCGATCCCAGGACCCCAGGATCATGACCTGAGCCGAAGGCAGAGGCTTTAACCCACTGAGCCATCCAGTGGCTCTCTGTTTGTTATCCTCAAAGGAAGTTACCTTGTCTTATTCTCTCCCTATATTCCGAGTATCTAACAGATATTCAGTCTCCAAAAAGACACTCTATAGATCCTTGAGTTGAATTTAATTCAATAATCTTGACATCCTATCCCCTACCATCCATTCTATCATCATGAAGTCACCGATTGAACAATTCCCTGAAAATCTTACCATCATTCCTATCTCATTGCCCTTACCCATTGTATCTTCCCTGCCTAAAATACTCTCCCTCGGGGACCCCTGGCTGGCTCAGCTGGTAGTGCATGAGATTCTTCATCTTAGTATATAAGTTTGAGCCCCATGTTGGGTGTAGAGATTATTTAAAAATAAAATCTTAAAAAAAAATACTCTTCTTCCATGCTTATTGCATTTAGCAACCTTGGCCCTACCCTCTAAATTCCAGTAAAGGAGGGGGGCATTATAACAACTGTGACAAATCCCCTGGTTGAATACCACTAATAAAACCATTGTTTGGGCTTATAGTGGGAACCATGTTGTTTTGCCTGTCCAGTACCACCTCCTGTCTTAGGAGGTGTTCC
This sequence comes from Mellivora capensis, assembly GCA_004024625.1. Classification (NCBI taxonomy): domain Eukaryota; kingdom Metazoa; phylum Chordata; class Mammalia; order Carnivora; family Mustelidae; genus Mellivora; species Mellivora capensis. The sequence continues at coordinate 89,517 of PISX010004445.1, forward strand.
TTCCCCAACTATATTGTGCTTGAAGGAGTTATATTACTATAAGATTCTGTCCTTCTAGGTACAGTCAAATTATCTGACATGTCTGAAGTAGGCATTAGACTACCCAAAAGCAGGTGCTAAAGTGTAATAGAAAACACAAGTGGAGCAGATCCCCTTTGTCCTTCTGTGATGGAATCCCCTCCCCTTAGACATACTTACAGATGTAGAGTCTCCCTAGACTCGAGGAACATGTGATTGAGGTATAATTAACCAAGTACTGAGGATGCTGGTGTCTGATTAAACACTCCTTGCAACACCAAGCCATTAAGTGTCTATAAGGTTTTAGAGGAGGGTTGGGTCACGAAAATACTTGGGTTTTCACAAAAACTGAAGCCAAAAGCCTGAGGGGAAAAAAAAAAGACAATAAAGCAGGGCAGAGGAATTTTTCTTACACCTTCCCTTCTCCCTGCTCCCGAGGTAGGAAGCCAGAAAGGAAAAGAAAATTAAGGAGAAATTATACGAACAGGAAACAAAAAGCTACTGAGTTGAGGTTCTGGGTATTACATGGAGAGCAGTTTGGAAATGGAATGGACAGAAGAGTCTGTGCCTGGGCAGTGCCTCTCCAGTCACCAGGAAAGCTAAGAGAGAGAGCTGCAATGTGGACAAGGTGTGGCCAGGGGGAGCTTGGAAGGGGAAACCTTTTGTTCTACAATTTTTTTTAAAAGATTTTATTTATTTACTTGATAGAGAGAGACACAGCAAGAGAGGGAACACAAGCAGGGGGAATGGGAGAGGGAGAAGCAGGCTTCCTGCTAAGCAGGGAGCCTAATGCAGGGCCAGATCCCAGGTATGACCTGAGCTGAAGGCAGATGCTTAACTGACTGAGCCACCGAGGCGCTCCTTTTGTTCTGCATATTAACCGGGCTTTTGGGCCAAGCTTAAGTGAGCCTGTACTTAGAATTAATTATGTATATTCTCAATTTTGGTGCATGGCACCAGAATTGGTCACCCACCAATCTGAATACCTGAGAGTCACAAAAGTCACACTGATTCTACTGTCCCTCACCCCTCAAGGTTAATCATCCAACAAGCCCTCCTCCTATTTGCCTCTTTGGTCCCATTCCATCTCCTTCTCTCCATTGCTGCTATCATTGACCTAGTTCAGTTCCTTCTAATCTCCTACCTAGACAACTGGTCTTCCTGCCTCCAGTCTAATCCCCTTCCAATCCTGCCTTCATACCCTGCCAGAATAATCTTTCTCAAACATATTATCAAACCACATTGCTCTCTTTCTTTGCAACCCCCACCCCCACCCCTAGATTCCCAGGTTATATTGTCTAAAAATGAGACTAAGCATAGCATGCCAGACTTTTTTTGGTTCCCTGTTTAACTTTCAACCTTCATTCTGGCCATTCCCCTTCTCCTGCCCAAATGCATACTCTGGGCTCTAGTTTCAGCTCCCCAAACACAACATGCTTTATCAAGCCTAATACCTAAATGCCTTCTCCTCCCTGTGCCAGCCGAGAGAGCTCCAACCCTTCTTTGAAATTCAGTTCAGGAGTCATCTCCCCCTGCCTTACCCCAGGCAAAGTCACTTGCCTTTCTCAGGGCCCCACAGCTATCTGTACACACTTCTACTATCACATGTGCGTATTTGTTTGCCTGTCTCCAACCAACAATGGGAAGTTCTCTGAGAACAAGACTGTATTTTATTTATCTTTATGTTCTCTGGGTTTAGAATAGGCTTAACATAGATGCTCCGTTAAATGAGCGGATGAATATTGGATAGATATTTAAGCTTGCAATAAGTTGCAGTAAAGGGGTGCCTGGGTGGCTCAGTCATTGTGTGTCTGCCTTTGGCTCAGGTCATGATCCTAAGGTCCTGGGATCAAGCCCCACATTGGGCTTTCTGCTTGTCAGGAGGCCTCCTTCTCCCTTTCCCACTCCCTCTGCTTGTGTTCCCTCTTTCGCTGTGTCTCTTTCTGTCAAATAAATAAAATCTTAAAAAAAAAAAAGAAAAGAAAGTTGCAGTAAAGGAGCTTCTGAATACAAAATAGCAGATGGCCTGTGCGCTGTCATGCCTTGGGAAGAGGCCCTGAGAGTTTTCGGTTTTGTTTTTTAGGACATGGTATTTTCACCATTCATTCAACAATTATGTAGTAAGCACTCCTTATGTGTCAGGTCCTGTGACATTTTTAAAGGTCAGGGGTTACTTAAATTAAGCCAGAAAAAATAGCCCTGGACTTACAGTGGGGCACTTGCCAGGAGAAGTTTAAACTATATGGAATTACCACATGCAATGATTTTTTTAAAAGATTTAGTTATTTATTTGACAGACAGAGATCACAAGTAGGCAGAGAGGCAGGCAGAGAAAGGAGGAAGCAGGCTCCCTGCTGAGCAGAGAGCCCCATGTAGGGCTTGATCCCAGGACCCTGGGAACATGACCTGAGCCGAAGGCAGAGGCTTCAACCCACTGAGCCACCCAGGTGCCCCTGAAATGATTTTTGAAAGCAGATTTTGGGAGATGCAATTATATCACTGCACCAAAGGAAAATTTAAACAATTCTGAATTATTTAAAAAAAAAATTTGTTTTTAATAGAGTGGGTACAGGCAATAGATGGAATGACATGACCAAGGTCTGCCACTTGGTGGCAGTGCTTCTCCAGGGATAAAGACTCAATGGCCCAGGACTTGAGAAATGCAAGCCATTCCTCACACTTACCACCAGAAGAATAGTAGTGCTAAAACTTAAACATGGGAGGCTTTCTCAATTTGCAGAAAAGGTGAAATAAAATACGGAATTTAATCCCAGCGTTCTCCCTCCAAACTTCCATAAGTCTTTGGAATCTGCTTTTGTCTCCCAGTGAGCAAATGTAAATATAACTTTGGAATGGGCTGACAATGTTAAAGCCTGCAGCTTTTTTTTCATAGACATGTAATTTAAGGATTCCTTATATATTTTTTTAAAAGATTTATTTATTTATTTATTTGACATACAGAGATCACAAGTAGGCAGAGAGGCAGGCAGAGAGAGAGAGGAGGAAGCAGGTTCCCCGTGGAGCAGAGAGCCCAATGTGGGGCTCAATTCCAGGACCCTGGGATCATGACCTGAGCCAAAGGCAGAGGCTTTAACCCACTGAGCCACTCAGGCGCCCCTAAGGATTCCTTTAAAAAAAAAAAAAGATTTTATTTATTTATTTGACAGACAGAGATCACAAGTAGGCAGAGAGGCAGACAGAGAAAGAGAGGGAAGCAGGCTCCCCACTGAGCAGAGAGCTTGATGTGGGGTTCGATCCCAGGACCCTGAGATCATGACCTGAGCCAAAGACAGAGGCTTTAACCCACTGAGCCACCCAGGCGCCCCAGGATTCCTTTTTAATATTGATTTTGTGTGACATAAGGAAAGATCCTAGTAGTAAAAACAATTCCTAATTTTTATGACCAGATTAGGTGTGCTCTGTACTAAAAATATTTCCTGTAGAGTACCATACATCCAGGTGATCTGCCAATGAAACCCACTGGAGACTCCATCTGATTTGATTGGATTGGATCCAGTGTTTATAAATAATGAAAACAAGAATCTGAGAAGCTAAATGACTCACCTAAGTTTACAAAGCCCTTTACTGGACAGGTTCAGGCTAATCTCTGCAAAATGAACGCTGCAGAGATTTCCCTCATCATCATCAACTTCCTAAACAGAGCTTGTCGGATGATTAACATTGAGAGTCAAGAGACAGAAAGGAGTCAGGTGACTCCCAGGTTTCTAAATTGGTGAGTGATGGATTATGGTGCCAACCACCAAGATTGAGAATATAGATTGCTAATTCCAAATACAGACTTGCTTTAGATTAGCACAAGTAAATGTATAGAGTAAAAGGTTTCCCTTTCCTAACTCACCCATTCCGTTCATTTTCCAAATCAGAGCTCTCTTTCTTTGTTTTTCTGGTGACTGAATAGATGTTCTTCAGAGAGGAAAATGCTAATTACTTCTGAAAATGCTAATATCAGGAGTATTATCTCATTTATTCATTTCCAAAAGGATTTCATGAATAGTATAGTTTCAAGTGATGGAATTAGTTCAACAAATATTGATTTCCCTGCCATGAGCCAGGTATGTTTTAAGCCCTTGGTTTTCAAAGTGTGGTCTCCATACCAGCAGCATTAGCATCATCTGGGAACTTGTTGGAAATGAAAATCCTTGGGCCTTGGAGTACCTGGGTGGCTTAGCCTGGTAAGTGTCTGCCTTGGGCTTGTGTCATGATCCCGGGATCCTGGGATTCATGATTCCAGGGTCCTGGGATCCAGCCCTGTCTTGGCCTCCCTGCTCAGCGGGGAGCCTGCTTCTCCCTCTGCCCCTCCCCCCTCCCTGTGCTCTCTTGCTCTCTCTTAAATAAATAAAATTTTTAAAATCCTAAAATAAAAAAAAAAGAAAATTCTTGGGGCTCACATCAGACATACTGTCTCAGAAACTCCAGGAGTGGGGTTCAACAACCTTTTTTACCAGCTCTTCAGGACATTCCAATGGCTGTTCAAGTTGGAGAACTAGTAAGTGAGGATATGGTATTAAAGGAAACAAAGTGCTTGTCCTTTTGGAGTAGCAATATACAAATAGATAAAAGTAAAATTTCAAGCAGATGTGTTGTTGGGGAAAATAGAACAGGGGATGGAGGGAGAATGGAGAAGGGGCTCAGGCAAGGTCTCTCTGAGGAGTGTGAGCTCTGGAGTCAGACTGAGCAGGGAATGAATATTGGCTCCACCAGTTACTAGAATTTAAAGATTTAGTCTCCTGTTAAAAATGGTGATAATAGGGACGCCTGGGTGGCTCAGTTGGTTAAGCAGCTGCCTTCGGCTCAGGTCATGATCCCAGCGTCCTGGGATCGAGTCCCACATCGGGCTCCTTGCTCGGCGGGGAGCCTGCTTCTCCCTCTGTCTCTGCCTGCCACTCTGTCTGCCTGTGCTCGCTCATTCTCCCTCTCTCTCTCTGACAAATAAATAAATAAAATCTTTTAAAAAAATGGAGATAATATATTACTTACCTTACAAATTTACTCTGAAGGCTAAATAAAATGTTTGCAAAATTCTTGCAAGTGTTTTTGTCACAGGGTAAGCCCCTGATAAATGTTGGCCCTCCAAATATGAAGGAGGAGTACTATAGTTGTATATTTGGAAATCATCAAGTAGAAATAGTGAAGTGGATAGAAATGTGGCTATATGGATGGGAGAGAAGAGGATGGATAATGGGATCTGGGGGAGCGGGCAAAAGTGGTTTGAGAAGTGGTGAGGAGGTAAAGAAATAAAGACAAAGAAAGAGAATTTTTATCTGAACCCAGCTAAAGCTAGAAACTTGGAAGAGGAGGCCAGTGGATATAGAAACTAACTATCCTGGTTTCCCTGGGACTGAGAATCTCAGGAGGTGAGATTTTCAGTGCGAAAACTGGAAAGTCCTAGGAAAACTAGGATGAGCTGGTTACCTACCAGTGGATAGGATCATGAGAGTGAAGTGGGGACGGTCACTATAGTAGCCTTTCTTTCTTGGTGCTCTCTGATCTCCTCCTTAACAGTAACATTGTAAAGTATCTTCCAGGAGTTTGACTCAACCAGAAGCCTGAGGGCAAGGGAGCTTGGGTAACACAGTGGGGAGAAGTCAGCCTTGCCTGGACAGAGCAGGATAAGGAATGACAGAGAATGGACCCGCGGGGAAAAAGATCGTGACCAGCATAATGGCAAGGGATTAGAATTGTCTGGGATTAGTCTGACTTCAGAACTTTCATTCTTTTTTCTTGCTTTGTCTAAAGAGTCTAGGAATGGATAGGTAGGTGTTTTCCACATCCTCAAATTAACTTTTTTTTTTTTTTTTAAGATTTATTTATTTGAGAGAAAGAGAGAGAGCACAAGCAAGAGGGAGGGAAAGAGGGAGAAGTTGACTCTCCACCAAGCAGGGAGCCCCATGCAGGGCCCCAGAGGACCTGAGCCAGGGCAGATGCTTAACCCACTGAGCCACCCAGGCACCCTCAAATTAACTTTAAATAACATTATAAAGTCTATCCAAGGATATACTTTGGTATCTGAGTAGCCCACAAAACTTTTCTTTGTCGATGTTGGGTAGCGTGAATGCAACGTACAAGAAGAAGCAGGTAGGATCTAGCTGCTCTAGGGATGGTGGGAGGTCTTGGAGAAAATCCCCACAGGTACCTTCGGTTGCCCTGGGATCTTCTCCCACTTCACTTCCCGCTTGGAAGGGTTACTCCTCAAAATGCGCTGCGGCAAGGGCCAAAGGTCAAAGGCCACCACTCGCCTGATACTGCCTTACGAGGCCAGAGGGCCCCTCGGGCCCGCAGACGCGATACCCCCAGCCTCCCTTAGGTTCAATTGACTGGAGGAGCCGGGACCCGCCAACCCAACCCAGATTATACGGGCGGGACTGGCCGAAGGCGCTTTGTGATTGGTAGGACAGTGTGGAGGGCGTGGCCTCATGTAGAAAAACTCCTCGGGATTGGTGCGAATCGCTAGGGCGGGGCCTCCACTCCGGCTGGGCGCGAAAGCTCGAACAGTGTCGCCTGACTGGAGACGGCGGGAGCAGCTGCACCCCGACTAAGAAACTGGAGACCTGCTCCGTTACAGCAAAGCGCCGGGGAAGCCGGAGTCATGACCGGCGAAGTAGTTTCTGGGGTGAGTTCGTGCACAGACCCCCGTCCGCGGCTCCAGAGGCCTGGCACCGAGGAGCGGTGTCGGGTAGGGGTCGAGCCGGGCGGAGCGGGTCGCGGACGCTGGAAGGACTACAGCTCCCGGCGTGCTCTGTGGAGGCGCGGCGCGCTGTCGGGCCTGGCGGGATATCTCCGCAGCCCCGTAGGCTTGCGATCCTGCCGTCCAGTCCCGTGCTGGGCTTCCCGCCCCTCGGTGAGCTCGGCGGGCGTCGCTTGTGGCCCCTTCGGCGCGCTCAGGAGGCCGCCAGCGGTTCCTCAGCTGGCCCCGCCCGTCCGGCCTCCCCTTTGGCGCGTTTCCTGCCGCCGGGGCTCTTCCTTGTTCAGCTCCCCAAAACAGAGGCAGGCCGAGGCTGACCTGGGCCGCTGGGTTGCGGGGCGGGGTTCCCCGGGAGTGGACGGCAGGAGTCTGTGGGAACTCGGAATTGAGTCTGCAAGTGGGCTTTGAGGTCATCGTACGCGACCCCGAGAGAAGCAGCAGTCTCGGGGCTTCCCGGATGGTGGCTGGTTGATCGCTGGCGGGATTGGGCATGGAAGCATCTGTTTTCAGACCCGTGTTCTTTCCTGGGGCGGGACTAGGGTGAGACACTAGCCTTGGGAGCAGAATTTCAGAGGACTCCCCAAAACTCAGTAATTGAGATAGTATTTCAATGCAGTATTTTTTAAAATAAAGCAAAACCCTGCAGTTGCACTACTCCACCTCACCTTCCCCTAATCCTGGCCTTGTTTCCAATAAAACTTTATTTACCTGTTGCCTGACCTCATGAACCATAGTTTATCAATTTGGTCTTCTTAAAATACTGCACTAAGATACTATCTTGATTACTGAGGTTTTTGAGACTTGACTCTGTCTTCACCCTGTACCTGGCCCTGACTTGCTGATACTGGTACAGATTGCCTAGAATAAAGTGATTCAGAGCAACACCGTGTACTGAGTTATGTGGTTACCTAAACTCAGTTTCAGCATCCACAAAAAATCGTACTGCTTTGGATTGTTGAGAGAAACATCAGCACATGCATGATGATCCTCATTGATTTCTCAGTGCCTGTTACCTTTGGTTATTATTTAAATAATTGTACCAAACATTTAAATCAATTTAATAATTGTTTGAGAAACCAATAAGGTGGGTAGTGCCCTACTACTTTACAGATGTTAATATTTACCCTCCTATTATGTCGATTCAGAGCCCTAAGAACACCAAGGATGTAGGAGATCTGGCCTCTAGGATCAGCCTGGTCACTAACTGGTCAAGTCACCTAACACAGCAGTCCTACTTATATTTTTTACTTGTGACTTTTTGAAACATTTCTTTTTTTCTCTCTTTATTTTAAGATTTTATTTATTGGACAGAGAGAGATCACAATTAGGCAGAGAGGTAGGCAGAGAAAGGGGGGGAAGCAGGCTCCCTGTTGAGCCGAGAGCCTGATGTGAGGCTCGATCCCAGGACCCCTAGATCATGACCTGAGCCGAAGGCAGAGGCTTAATCCACTGATCCACCCAGGCGCCCCTTACTTGTGACTTTTAAAATGGTTTTATTTGGAAAATTTCAAACATATACAAACATAGAAAGGCTGGTATAAGGAACCTATCACCTAACTTCAAGAGTTATCAAATCATGTCAATCTTATTTCATTTATAGTCCCACCCACTTTCCCCCCTCACTGGATTATTTGGAAGCAAACCCAGACATCATTTCATTTACAAATGTTTCATAATGCATCTCTAAGATAAGAGCTTTCCAAAACAGATAACCACAAATATTATAACCACACCTAAAAACTTTAGAATTGTTGCTTAATACTAAATATCTAGTGTTCATATTTCATTGACTCATATGTATACTTCCAGTTTATTGGAATCAGGATCCAAAGTCTGCATATTACAATTGTTGATGTGTGTGTGTGTGTGTGTGTGTATCTTAACTATATATAGGTCCCTCTCCCTTCTCTTTTTTTCTTGCCGTTTACTGTTAAGGAAGCACACAGTTTTTTCTATAGAGTTTTTCACATCTGGATTGCGTCTCTGAGGTGTTATTTAACATGTCGTTTGAATACACTGAGCAGCAGTTCAGACAGAAATGTGTAAATGCTTGATTCCTTTTATTTTCGCACCATTACTCAAAATAAAGCCATTGGTTCTATAGCATTCTTCAAAGGTGAACAATGAATTTTTGTTTTTTTGTCCAGTGATTTTTTTTTTAAGATTTTATTTTTAAGTAATCTCTACACCCATTGTGGGGCTCAAACCCACAACCCGGGATCAAGAGTTATATGCTCAGGGGCGCCTGGGTGGCTCAGTGGGTTAAAGCCTCTGCCTTTGGCTCAGGTCATGATCCCAGGGTCCTGGGATCGAGCCCCACATTGGGCTCTCTGCTCCGCAGGGAGCCTGCTTCCTCCTCTCTCTCTCTCTCTCTCTCTTTCTCTCTGCCTGCCTCTCTGCCTACTTGTGATCTCTGTCTGTTAAATAAATAAATAAAAATCTTAAAAAAAAAAAAAAAGTTACACGCTGCACTGAACCAAGCCAGCCAGGTGCCCCTTGTCCAGTAATTCTTAATGTCATCCTTCGTTGAACCATTGTATTGGTGTTTTCCTTACTTAAGCCTTACAATCCTATGATTTATGTATCAACTTTTGTCCCCAACTGGCTAATGTAAAGTGTGTTCTCATTTTCTAGGTTCACCTAGAAATCAGTGATTCAAAGCTCATTTCACAGGAAGAAGCCAATAGTCCTTCAGACAGTGGACAAGGCAGCTGCGAAACAATTGTACCCTCAAGTGACAGAGGTTTGTAATAGTGATTTTGTTTTTAGGAATAGTGTGTGGGGGCCTGGATTGTAAGTGGGTTGGATTAATTTCATTATTCTTTTGGCTTGTTAAATTATTAATGCCTAACCTTATTATCTTATTTATTATAAAAACAAAATAGTAGTGCTTGTACCCTTTTGACATTAAGCATTTCTGTAATGTTACTGAATGTATAAAATGTTTAGAAGCTACCACATTGCCTTGTTGAATGCATTCATCCTTTAATAAAAGGATTTTTAACACCTGCCAGAAGAATTAGAACAACTTTACACTTTGTAAATATATATAATTATTTTTCTTAGTAAGAGACATTTTTCCAGGGAAAATGTTTTTCAAAACCTATTTTTAGATTTACTTTGCTACAGTCAGTTCTTAGTGGTAGTTACATAATTTCACAAGGTGACATAGCACATGGATAATTGGATGTTTTTGAGAAGCAGTGGGACTAGGAGGTGGGCCAAATGACAGTAGACCTCTAAAAAAAATTATGTTTCCTCCAGATTCAGATGAAGAGATATTCGTGAGCAAGAAATTGAAAAGCAGGAAGGTGCTACAAGACAGTGATTCTGAGAGAGAGAACACAAATGTCTCTCCAGAGAAAACTCCCCATGACAGTGTTGAGGAGGAAAATAAAGAGAATTTATATGCCGGAAAAAGTGGAAAAGTCAGAAGCGTTTACAAAACTCTGGCAGACAGCGCTGAAAGTGACATCGAGGAGTCTTTGTATCAGGAAAACCTTGAAACCCAGGTGATGCCTTGCTTAGAGCAGAGTCTCCAATCTGAAAACTCTGTGGACTCCCCAGTTGACAGAAAGATTTCCAAAAAACTCAAACATGATAAAGAAGGAACTGAAGGAAAAGCAAAAGTAAAATCAAGGAGAAGACTTGAGAAAGAGGAAAAAAAGATGGAAAAAATCAGGCGGCTAAAAAAGAAGGAAACAAAAAATGAGGTATATTTAAAAGAATACATGTGTTCTTTCTAAGACAGATGAATTTAACATTTTAGAAAGAGTTGCTTTCAGTTCTTGAGGTTTCTGCACTCAGGATATAGCTTCAAGTTGATTGTTTTGCATTGTGAGTAATGAGAAAAGTAATTTAAAACTTGTTGGTCTCATTCTCCATTTGGATAAATCTATTTATTTATCCAAATAAATAGATTTCTGATTTTCTTTGTGAGCACATGGATTAATTGCTGCCTCTGTTCTGATGAAAATTAACTTTCAGAGGAGAGTTTTTTAGGCATTCTTAAGTCAAGTCTTATTTGCTAACTAGAGAAACCATCAAGTTTTATAAAGTCGTTGCTTAATAAGTATTTAATTGACTCTTCAAAAAATATATATACTATTTACTAAGTTAGTTTAGGACACTAAAATCACAGCATGAACCTCAAAGGAAAACTGGGTAGGAACCAGAGAGAATGTTCTAGAATGCCATATATTTGTCTACTGATGGAATGTGGGCTTTTTATGGCTTGATCTAAATTATCTTATGATGTTGTGAAATATTGGAGTTCGGGTGATTGGATTTTGCTTTTTCTTTATGTATCCAGGAAGATGATGTGAAACAGCCATTTAATGACAGTGGCTGTCTTCTTGTGGATAAAGACCTTTTTGAAACTGGGCTGGAGGAGGAGGAAGAGGAAAATGACTCTGCATTGGAAGACGAAGAGTCATTAGAATCAATAAGGGCAGCTGTGAAAAACAAAGTAAAAAAATACAAGGCAAGTAAAAGATGATTGCAGAAGAGCTAACCCATTGCTTCTAACCTTTGCTTTATCTTCTGATTTACTGTCGGAACTTTTTTTTTTTAACTGAAGAAAAACATGTGGCAATTGATTTAGGTTTTTTGGCTGTTAATTTTGGAATCAGACAGTATAGGTGATAGACATGCTAACTTGTGTGGAAGCTAGTATTTTTTTTCTTAAGATTTTATTTATTTATTTGAGAAAGAGAAACAGCGACCTAGAGAGAGAGAGGATGAGCAAGGAAGGGGTAGTGGGAGAAGCAGGCTCTCTGCTGAACAGAGAGCCCGATGTGGGACTTGATCCTAGGACCTTGAGATCGTGACCTGAGCCAAAGTCAGATGCGTAACCAATTGAGCCACCCAGGCACCCCAGGAAGCTAGTATTTTGACTGCCCTCATAGGAATGTTAAGGGCAAAATGAGATATTTTATATTGTAGAGATATAAATTATATAATCCTGTGGCTTCTATGAAATGAACCTCAAGTGTTTCTGGAAAGGTATCAAAGAGAAGCAACAGTCAAATATTATTGTCCTGAGTGTTTGGAAGCACAGTTTTTCTTGCTAAGATTATCTTTAGCTCCCTGGGAGTCAGTGTCCCTCCTTAGGGAAAGATATAATAAAGAAATGTAAGAAACAACAGCCCAAGCTCCATTCAAGACAGTAAATTTTTTTTCTAGGCTTTATAGGAATGCTGTATGTTTAAAACTTTCATTTGAGGGGCGCCTGGGTGGCTCAGTGGGTTAAAGCCTCTGCCTTCAGCTCAGGTCATGATCCCAGGGTTCTGGGATCAAGCCTCACGTCGGGCTCTCTGCTCAGCATGGAGCCTGCTTCCTCCTCTCTCTGCCTGCCTCTCTGCTACTTGTGATCTCTGTCTGTCAAATAAGTAAATAAAATCTTAATAAATAAATAAAACTTTCATTTGATAATTATTGACTCATTATTAACGTAGCATAATGTGATGTTGGGATACAAAACCAATCTTTTGAGAAGCCAATATCCTCTTATTTCAGTTTAATTTTTTCAAATAATTTTTTTAAGAGTTTTATCTATTTCCTTTAGAGAGAGTAAGAGTAATCAAACTGTAGTGGGGGGCGGGGCAGAGAGAGAGAATCCCAAGCAGACTACCTGCTCAGCAGAGTGCCATATAGAGCTGGATCCCATAACCCATGAGATCATGACTGGAGCTGAAATCATGAGTGGGTCACTTAACTGACTAAACCACCCAGGCGCCCCTTCATTTTAATTTTTCTCCATATTTTTCAACTTGTAATATTTTCTTTTAGAAAAAGGAACTGTCTTTGGAGAGTGGAGTCAATCCATTTGGAGAAGAAACTGAGTTGTCAAAAGGTACCATAAGGAAGGTGAGATAGAGCTCTGTATAATTGTCATGTTGATTTCTTTCCCCAGGAGATTGTGAATTTCTGAGGGATAAATATTTTATCATGTCTGTCATATTTTCCTGGTACCCAAGATACTGCTTTGTATATAGTAGGGCAAATATGGATTGTGTTGAATTAATTCTGTGATAGGCAAAATAAGCAGTCTTGAGTTTATATTGTTCTGAACTTAGTGCTTACTTTTCTCTCTCCATCCGCTTTTCTTGGAGAGGGCAAACTCTTGAAGCATGAATATCTTTCTGGGTAATAGCATTAATGTAGTCTCACTTTTTGTTTTCTCTAAGGAAAGGAAGGCAGCCAGATTAAGTAAGGAAGCATTAAAAAAACTGCATAGTGAAACTCAGCGCCTTATTCGAGGTAATGTAAACCAGTGCAGTAACTTTGAGGCAAATCACAATATTTTTTTGTAAGTTCAACTTGGCTGTTAGGGATTTTTTTTTTTTTTAAGATTTTACATATTTATTTGAGAGAGAGTGTGCACACACGCACATAAGTTGGGGGGAGGGGCAGAGGGAGAAGCGGACTCTCCACTGGATAGGAAGCTTGATGTGGGGCTCGATCCAGGACCTTGAGATCACAGCCTGAGCCAAAAACAGACATTTAACCAACTGAGCCACCCAAGTGCCTGAGATTTTTTTTTAAAGATTTTATTTATTTATTTGACAGAGATCACAGTAAGCAGAAAGGCAGGCAGAGAGAGAGGAGGAAGCAGGCTCCCCACTGAGCAGAGAGCCGGATGAGGGGCTCGATCCTAGGACCCTGGGATCATGACTTGAGCCGAAGGCAGAGGCTTAACCCACTGAGCCACCCAGGCGCCCCCTGAGATTTTTGTTTTAAGACTTTATTTTTAGGGGAGCCTGGGTGGCTCAGTCGTTGAGTGTCTGCCTTGGGCTTGGGTCATAATTCCAGGGTCCTGGGATCAAGCCCCACTTTGGGCTCTCTGCTCAGTGGGGAGCCTGCTTCTCCCCTGCTTGCTGCTCCCCCTGCTTGTGCTTGCTCTCTCCCTCTCTCTCTGTGTCAAATAAATAAATAAACATTTAAAAACAAACAATTTCCTGGATCAGTTTGATTTCACAACTAGGTTTAAAAGCCGCTGGTCTTCAGGAAGTTCTTTTGTACTTAGATCCCGTCTTTATTAAATCCAGGATTGTTTTCTGTTTCTCGTGATGGCTTTCACTGTACTGTTTCGTTAACTGAATATGAAGTGACATTCCAAATACACAGTATATGTATTTGCTTGTTTTGTTCCATTTTATAGAGTCTGCACTTAATCTTCCGTATCATATGCCTGAGAATAAAACCATTCATGATTTCTTCAAACGTAAACCCCGACCCACTTGCCAGGGAAATGCCATGGCACTACTGAAGTAAGAACTCTCTTTCCTTGTGATTATAATTTTTGTAAATATTCAGTTTTATAACAAACATCTGGTATAAAAAGTTCAGATTACTCACTCCTAAAACCAATTTAATTGATATTATGAGAGTTTCACACATAGGATAATTTTCAACTTCAGCTCATTTTCCCTTCTCTAGGTCATCTAAGTATCAGTCAAGCCATCCCAAAGAAACCACAGACACTGCAAATACAAGTGAGAGGAGTAATGACCACCATAGCAAAGATTCTGAGCAGACAACAGGTGTAGGATATGAAATGGAAATTCATGCCCTCCCTGCAGCTTCAAAGGAACCCCACATCACTACTGGATCAGACGAGTCTTGCAGTAAGGATTTGATGGGAAGTGAAGAGCAAGAAATTCAGGAGAAACAGAAGCAGAGTGACAATAGACCTTCACCTGAGGACAGTTCTGTGGCACGACAGGGATCCAGCTTCCTCGGGAATGAGGATGAAGAGTGTAAAGCCAGAGGGCTTGTGGCACCTGAACCTCATGCTCTGGTGGAAGAGGAAAGCCTGAAGAAAACAGGAGAGGCAGATGAGAAGGTGGAAGAGCCTGGGCAGCAAACTAAATCAATAATTGTGCCACCTGAAAAAGTGAGGAGGTTCACTCTGGATAGACTTAAGCAACTGGGGGTAGATGTTTCCGTTAAACCTCGACTGGGTGCTGATGAAGATTCCTTTGTGATACTTGAAGAACCTGAGACCAACAGAGGTAATCCTTTGAATTGGGGGGAGCCTCTAGAGTAATTTATTTTGGCAACTTTCTATTATTTGCTACTATGGAGGATAGGGAACACAGGAGGACCCCATAACCACAGGTGATTGTATTCTATAGATGTACCAGATATGGGTAAAAATCTATATAGATAAATTTGGCAGGGCATCAGAGTGTTCTCAACCTTGTTTAAAATGGAAGCCTGTTGGGGCGCCTGGGTGGCTTAGTCGTTTAGCATCTGCCTTCCTCTCAGGTCAAGATCCCAGAGTCCTGGGAATGAGCCTCACATTGGGCTCCCTGCTTGGTGGGAAGTCTGCTTCTCCCTCTCCCACTCCACCTACTTGTGTTCCTGCTCTCGTTATCTCTCTGTCAAATAAATAAATAAAGTTTAAAAAAAAAAAAATGGAAGCCTGTTGGTAGGTTAGTATACACAAGAGGTACGTCACTGTTGTATTATGGTATAACATCCAAAAAAGCATTATTCATTAAAAAAAATTTTTTTTTTAAAGATTTTATTTATTTATTTGACAGACAGAGATTACAAGTAGGCAGAGAGGCAGGCAGAGAGAGAGAGGAGGAAGCAGGCTCCCTGCTGAGCAGAGAGCCCGATGCGGGGCTCGATCCCAGGACCCTGGGATCATAACCTGAGCTGAAGGCAGAGGCTTCAACCCACTGAGCCACCCAGGCGCCCCGCATTATTCATTTTTTTAAAAGACCTTTTTTATTTATTTGACAGAGAGAGACACACACACATAGCAAGAGAGGGAATACAAATAGGGAGAGTTGGAGAGGAAGAAGCAGGCTTTCCACTGAGCGGGGAGCCCAGTGTGGGGCTCGTTCCCAGGACTCTGGGATCTTGACTTGAGCAGAAGGCAGACAATTAACCGACTGAGCCACACAGGCACCCCAGCATTATTCATTTTTTCACCATTAAGGGAAACATTTGGTTCAGTAAATTGTCTGCAAACTGAATTTCTTTTCTTTCTCTGCTCATTTAACAAATATTAAATTATCCACGACATGCAAAGTTCTGTAGGGCACACCAAGATCAATCTAACATTTATCGTACATTTAAGCTACTTATACTCTTGTAGGGGAGATAAGTATGCAAATAACAGTAATGCAAGAGAGAAGGTGGAAAGTGACATCTAGAATGAACGTGTGTCACTGATGATTGGAAAAAATTATATGAGGGAAAGGAAAAAGTAGTCTTTGCTGAAGGAAACATTTAGAATAAAGTGCTCTGACACTTTAGAGGAAGGATTGGTTTCTTCCAAAGGTGGTTAAAAGAAGGCTTGAAGAGTAGGTGGATGTAATTACTTGTTCACTGCCTTTCCGTTTATACTTTGAATAGGGATCTTCTGGCTTGTTCCTTACTCTGTCACCAGTGCTTCCACAGTGGATGACATATTATAAGCATTTATATTGGGTGAGTGAACGATGAATGGTCCTTCAAGACAGAGTTCAGAGTTCAGATATTACCATATTAGGTAATATTACCATATCCTGAATAGTAGGTAGAATTGGGTGTTCCCTCCTCTGTACTGAGGCAGTATGGCATGATAATCAGGAACTAAGTCTCTGTAGCAAGACCAAGGTTTGAATCTGGATTATGCTACTCACTGTTTAACCTTGAGTGTGCTATTATATGACCTCTCTGAGCCACCTTTTTTAAGGAGAAAAAAAAAAAAGGATATCCAGTTCCCAGGGCTATAGTGAAGATGTGTTGAAATAATGCACAGAAATAGATGGCATAAGGAAACACTCAAATAGTGACTCCTACTTCTATTATTAGTGAAATTACTTACGTCATAACCATAACAGCTTCTGGCTGGCAGGTGCTCTGTCGTCCATGGTATCTAGTGTGTAAATTATACCCCGTGAGTCTTTGTTGATTAAATGGGTGGGTTTTTTGGAAGTGGAGGGAAGGATCTTCTTGGAAGGGACAGAGTGACTTCTGCATAGAGCATATGGGTAGGATGGATAAGTCCGTTTGACCAGAGCAGGAGGTGAAGTGAAAAGGGTTGTGTAACAGAACCAGCATAGCTCCATTAGCAAAGAAGCAGGGAAATAAGTCGTTGTCCAGAACATGGAGGGAAAGTTTCGTGATGTGGGACCAGAAATAATCTGAACAGCGCCAGAGTAAGAGATGGGGAAGAAACATTTCTTAAATAGTTACAATACTAGACACTGTGAGGGAATCTAAACGGTTCTGGACTGAGACAGGAAAAGGAAGAAAACTTTTTTTTTTTTTTTGAGTACCTACTATATCAGACATTGATAGATTCTCTATTATTGTTCTTA
The DNA here is from genome assembly GCA_004024625.1 of Mellivora capensis. NCBI lineage: Eukaryota > Metazoa > Chordata > Mammalia > Carnivora > Mustelidae > Mellivora > Mellivora capensis. The sequence continues at coordinate 106,560 of PISX010004445.1, forward strand.
ATTCTCACAGCCCCAGGTATTATTTTGCAGTGAAGTGACAGAGACTTGGAGAGGTTGGGTCATTTTTTCCAACATTACACTTGGCTTATATAGGGAACTAGCACAGTGCTTGGCACGTCGTAGGCATTTATTTTTAACTCAAAATATGTTTTCCTTCAGAAATAGTATTTGACGTGAAAGTTGGGTTTCCATGCCAGCCAGTTCCATATGTATGAACTTAGGATCAACTTTTATTTATCCGTGCAAGAAACTTTTATCTAGCATGGTGTCGGCTGCTCTGTATACAAGACATAGTCCCTGCTCTCAAGGAAGTTCAAGTCTAGTAGGAGGGACAGGCAGGCACACAGACCGTTACAGGGCTGGGTATACGGTGAGACTAGAGGAAGGGTACCTCACTGGGAGTCAGGGAGGCTTCTGAAAGGAACCAGTACCAGAGCTAAGTCCTGAAAGCCATATAGGAGGTTCCAAAGCAGAGAGGTGAGGGAGGGCATTCTTGGTGGAGGGAACAGACCTGCAAATGACTCATTAGGCCCTGGGAGGAGCTGAGCCTTTTGCCTTTTGTTAGAAGAGAACCACTGACAGATTTTTAGCAAAGGAAATGACCCAATCAGATAGTCATTTTGGGAAGTTCAATCTGGTGGCTAGCTGGGTGGACAGGGGAAAGGGTTAAGAGTAAAAGCAGTAGGAACAGCTCAGTTTCCTTAACCTCACATAAAATAAGATTTCCATGAGAAAAGGCAGGTAGATCTCAACTTAGGGATGCCAGAAATGTAGGACTCCTGCTTCCCATAATAGTGTAGGGAATAATCTCTGCCCTTAATACCTCTATTTTCTGGACTAAAAAATGAGAATGAGAACAGTTTTAGATTCAAGCTGCTGCTGGTGGAGACCTGAGCTGGAGCAGGGACTTTTCACGGAGGACATGAATGGAGCTGGACAGAGACTGATTGAGGGAGAGGAGTCTGAGCAGGGTTTCTAGGGTGAGGGGGGAGATGGTTGAGTCATGTAGTAAAAGGCAAGGAAAGTAGGTGCCAGGTACATTGGAGTTGAAGAGCTTTAAGGAGATTGACTTTCTCTAGAAGAATGAAGGCAACTCCTCTGCCTCACTATTATTTGGGTCCCAAACATATCTTCCTCCACATCCATTTGTTCTGTTCTGTTGGTGCCAGTAACAACCTGCTTACTTCTGTTACCTTTCCACTTGCATTTCCCCATTGCTTCCAGCCTTACTGAACTGCTAGAAAAGCAGGTGCAAACTTACATCTTCTCTTCCTAGACTTTTGTTTATCATTCATTTTTTAATTTTTTAAAAGATCCTATTTATTTATTTGACAGAGACACAGTGAGAGAAGGACACAAGCAGGGAGACACAAGCAGGGGGAGTGGGAGAGGGAGAAGCAGGCTTCCTGCTGAGCAGGGAGCTTAATGTGGGGCTCGATCCCAGGACCCTGGCAAAGGCTTAACAACTGAGCCACCCAGGTGCCCTCAGGTGTCTTTTAGAAAAAGAATCAAACTTGGAGTGTTCTGGACATTTTAGATGGAAGAGAAGGCACAAGAAAATATCTAACATACCTTAACCCCAAAGGAATCTTTTTATAACTGTCAGCTCTCTTAAAACAGCCCACTATGGTGTGAGATCTTAAACAGAGGCAGAAGTTGATGATACCAGGTCGCAGCTAGCTGAGGGAGAAAGGAGAAAGAAATTCTGAGCTATTATAGCAATGGGGAAGTGGGGAGAGACCCTATTGTCATTGGACCACTGAACTGACTGCTCCCAGCATATATATTCCCCTTTGTATACTAGTCGGGTGTGTGGTATAGAGGCCACATGTAAATAGGATTTCCTTCCTGATGATACTGATCTTACTAGTTTCAACCAACAGTTTCACCAACAGACTTTTCCAGTCCTGCTGCTGAGTTACATCACTAACTGGATGGATTATCATTTCTCCCCTTTTTTTAATTGATGTTGTCCATATTTAATAAGATTGCTAATTAATAGTGAAATGTTCAGAATAGGTAAATTTTTAAAAAGAGGCTGGAATCTATGAAAAATTAAGCCACTGAATGACTGATAATTACGGTGCAGTTTCTACCAGTTCAATACTTTTTTTTTAAGAATTGCCTACATTTATCTGAAACTACTAATATATGTTAATTAACTGAATTTAAATTTTAAAAATGAAGAAAAGAAAGAATTGTTTACATCTAGAAACTTCAGTTATAAATTTCTACTGTAAAATGATTTTTGAAGTATACTGGGGAAGAACAATTGCAACATTTTATTAGTTTGGGTTAAGTTATATGGGTATGAATTTGACATGGGTGTTAGTAGCAAAGGAGTTTTTGGTGTCTTTGGGTATTTTTTTCCCCCCGGGCAACTTTTGAGCTTCAACATAACTGGAATCTTAAAGGAAAGACATACTTGTTGGTGTTTTGATCTAGAACTGGAAGCCTTGAAACAGCGTTTCTGGAAGCATGCTAACCCAGTGGTCAAGCCCAGGGCTGGTCAGAAGGTGAATGTGAACATCATAGTGAAAGGCATGGATACTGATGGAAAGGAAGAGCTGAAGGCAGATGTGGTACCTGTGACTTTGGCCGCTGAGAAGCTGGATGGAGCAAGCCACACAAAGCCAGGTATTTGAGTTCATGTTTTTGTTCGTTTGATTCCTTACACTTTGTACTCGGGCAGGTATTTATGGCGACTGAAGACCCTGTCATGAAAAATTCTAGAATCTCTTTCCTTGGACACTTTGGAGATTGAATAGCAGTACCTATGGCACGATTCATGTGTAGCATTGCTTAGATATGTGGGGTGGGTAGGATGACTTTATTTCCAATTGTCTTTGTCTTATAAAAAACAATAAATAGAAATGCCTGGCTGGCTCAGTCAGAAGAACATGCAACTCTGGATCTTGGGGTTGTGAGTTTGAGTCCCCCATAGTGTATAGAGGTTACTTAAGTAAAAAACTTTAAAAACTAATATATTAATTAAAAAAACTATAAATATTCATGTAGAAAACACAAAGAATAAAGACAAAGTTTCTATGATCCTCTATCAGAGACGCTTATAAATATATTGTGTATCCTTTTTGTTTGTTTGTTTGTTTATTGTAGAGAGAGCATGGGCATGAGTTGGGGGAGGGGGAGAGAGAGAGAGAGAGAGATTGGGCGAGAGAATCTCAAACAGACATTCTCCTGAGCCCAGGGCTTGATCTCACAACCCTGAGTTCATGAACTAAGCTGAAATCAAATTAACCGCCTGAGCCACCCAAGCATCCCTATTGTGTATCCTTTTAATCTCTCTTTCCATGTATGTATGTATATGTTTTTAGAAACAAACAATAGGATGATTAGACCATGCATTCGGATTTCATTTAAAAAAAATTTTTTTTTTTAAGATTTTAAAAATTTATTTGACATAGCAAGAGAGACAGGGAGAACAGGTACAAAAGCAGGGGGAGTGGGAAAGGGAGATGCAGGCTTCCTGTGAGCAGGGAGCCCAATGCAGGGCTTGATCCCAGGACACTGGGATCATGACCAGAGCCAAAAGCAGACCCTTAACGACTGACTAAACCACCCCGGTGCCCCTCCATTCTGATTTCTTATCTGCTTTTTTGTTTTAACAATGTCTATAGTCCCCACTTCTACTTTTAAAATACAATTAATATGACACATAGAAAAAAATTAAGACACTGAGGAAAATGTATGAAATGTAAAGTTATTCTTCCTAAAGGTAGCTGTTCACAGTTTTTTGTGTGTTCTAGGAAGAAAATTCATAATGTATATGTATATGTATACCATTGTGCGTGCTAGAGAAAGAGACAGACAGACATTGGATACTTATTCTCAGCCAGGCACTGCTCTAGGTACTTTACTGTAAATAACATCAATATCTTTATTTTATATATGAAGAAACTGATATACAAAGCATTTAAACCACTTGTTCAAGTTTACACAGCCCATGAGTAGTAGAACCAGCAACCTAATCCAGACCTCGTAACTTCAGAGCCCAGATACACATTTTATTACTTTTGGAATTTTTTTTTTTTAAGATTTACTTATTTATTTATTTATTTATTTATTTGACAGACAGAGATCACAAGTAGGCAGAGAGGCAGGCAGAGAGAGAGGAGGAAGCAGGCTCCCCGCTGAGCAGAGGGCCCGATGCGGGGCTCGATCCCAGGACCCTGAGATCATGACCTGAGCCAAAGGCAGAGGCCTAACCCACTGAGCCACCCAGGCGCCCCTGCATTCTGATTTCTTATCTGCTTTTTTGTTTTAACAATGTTAAAACAAGAGTGGGAGAGGGAGAAGCAGGCTTCCTGTGAACAGGGAGCCCAATACAGGGCTCTATCCCAAGACCCTGGGATCGTGACCTGAGCTGAAGGCAGAGGCTTTAACCCACTGAGCCACCCAGGCACCCACTTTTAAAGTTTTTTTAACAGCTGCATAATATTCCATTGTGCAACTATAACATGATTTGTTTAACCATACTCCTGTTAATGAATATCTTGTTTATTCTAGTTCTTGGCATTTTATACAGTGTTGCACCCCAGTAACAGGTGTATATTGGTGTATCTGGATGCATAATTCCTTACTCCATGGAATTATTGAGTCAAATTTTGATATGTATCATCCCATCGTCCTTCAAAATAGTTGTACCAAGGGCGCCTGGGTGGCTTAGTCGGTTAAGCGTCTGCCTTTGCCTCAGGTCATGATCTCAGGGTCCTGGGATCGAGTCCCATGTCTTACTCTCTGCTTAGCCAGGAGTCTGTTTCTACCTCCCCTCTCTACTCCTCCTGGTAGTGCTCTCTCTTTCTCTCTCCCTCTCTCTGGCTCAAATAAATAAATAAAATCTTTAGGGCGCCTGGGTGGCTCAGTGGGTTAGGCCTCTGCCTTCGGCTCGGGTCATGATCTCAGGGTCCTGGGATCGAATCCTGAGTCGGGCTCTCTGCTCAGCGGTGAGCCTGCTTCCCCCTCTCTCTCTCCCTGCCTACTTGTGATCTCTCTCTGTGTGTCAAATAAATAAATAAAATCTTAAAAAAAATAGTTGTACCAATTTACACATGGAATCACAGTGTGTAAGAGTTCCTGTATCCTCTTGTTAATAAGAGATATTATCAAACCTTCTAATTTTTGCCAAATATGTCAAATTATTTTGACAAATTATTTTGATTTGTATCTCTTTAATTAGAAATGAGGTGAGGGGTGCCTCACTGCCTTAGGTGGTGGAGCATACGACTCTTGGTCTTGGGGTTGTGAGTTCAAGTCCCACGTTGGTTGTAGAGATTACTTAAAAATAAAATCTTAAAAAAAAAGAAATGAGGTTAAGCATCACTTTTGTTTATTAACCACATATGTTCATTTTTTCTTTGAATATACCCTTTGCCCATTTTACTCTTGAGTTTTTTCTTTTTTTCCTTAATATTATCAGTGTTGTCCTTCATGGCTTCTGAGCCAGAGCTAGAGTCCTGCTCTTCCACCATGTTTTTGCTCTTTAATAACTTTATAATCTCTGTGTGGTATATTATTCCAGGGTGTAGAACATCACTGTGAAAGTTCTCTTTTACGTTTTAGTTCTTTATACTCCTTATTTGTTAAGGTAACAAAAGCCGAGAGTACTAAAGTCTCTGATTTTCCTTTGGGGATGTGACTAGAACGCTTCTGGAGTTGCCTGAAACACACGCTTCCATGATTACGGTGGGTAGTCGGTCATTCTTTCTGAAGCGTTTCTCCGTATTTCTGTTCAGGTGAAAAGCTTCAGGTGCTGAAAGCCAAACTACAGGAAGCGATGAAACTCCGTAGGCTTGAGGAGCGCCAAAAGCGCCAAGCATTATTTAAGTTAGATAATGAAGATGGATTTGAAGAAGAGGAAGAGGAGGAAGAAATGACGGACGAGTCAGAGGAAGATGGAGAAGAGGAGGAAGAAGGAGATTTAGAGCAAGAAGAGGAAGATTTAGAGCAAGAAGTGGAGGAAGAAGGCAATCGGGAGGTTCTGAAAATTATTTAATTTTGTTACTTGGTCAGGATGGATAAGGAGAAAGAGAAAATCATATTTGAATAAGAGCAGAGTAAGCATGTTCAATTGTATAAGAGATTTTAGGGGCAGAGGTGATGTAACTAGCTCAGAGGTACTGAAGTCCTAGTGCATTCAGTTCTCTCAGCACCTTTGACTACCTGCCATTCACAGGGCCCTAGCCTTGGCTTCTACCTGTTAGTCAGCTTGTTGAAACATAAGGCTAAAATGGAAACAGCTTTGTATTCATAGTTGCTTTTATCTTGTTGTTTACATAGTTTTATTATTTAGGATTATATAGGATCATCTATTTAGGATGAACAGTGGTCTTAACCTTGGTCAGGTGGAGGTCTGGAATAAGTTCTCGGGCAGGCTGAGACCTTCCTGAGTTTCTTTTCAGCAAAAGGTATTTTGCTGAAAGGAGGGTATTTGTAGAAGGGCCTCTTGCCCTTGTTTCTGGCTAGGTAAGATAGATGATGATAGGGTTTTGGGTACTGAGAAAAAGAAAAAAGCCACCAAAGGAAATTCATACATACATACATAAGAAAAAAGAAAAGCTCCCTTGCTGGAACTCTGCAGTCATTGTGAGAGTTGGCTCATATTTATCCTTGGGTAAAGAAAAAAGAAAGAAAGGGGAAAAAAAAGCAAAGGCCAAACTGCGCAGCATGTCACAGTCTGTTTTTGGTTTGAGGCCACTAGTTGTCCTTCAATCTCAGGCTAATTATTTAACCTCTTATTGCCTCAATAAAATGATAACCCAGTCTTTCACAATCGTTTAGCAATTTGGGGAAGGTAAAAGGTAAAATAAGTATAAAAGAGCTCTAGAGGTGTCGGAAAGTTATGTTACTGCAAATGGTTAGACCAAGCTTCCTTTAGATTTACCTTTTCAGATCTAAGATGTGACCTGTAACCAAGCAGCCATATATTTGGCTAACAGCATATTTGCTTTTGAATTTTTTGACTCTTTTTGTTTTTGGGTGGCGTGATTGGTGAAGATTGCAGAATTCCTTCTCGGTAGTGAAGAAATAGAAACCAAAGATGAGAAAGAAGTAGATAAAGACAACAGTGATGGCAGTAGTGACATTGGGAAATCAGTTGGACTTCTGTCTGTCCCCAAGCCTCTGTCATCCGATTCTACCTTACTTCTATTTAAGGACAACTTTTCCAAGATGGGGTAAGTAATTTCTCTAGTGAAAGACAAGACTCCCTTGGGTTTGCCCTCTTATAAGAAGCAAAAACATGGGGCGCCTGGGTAGCTCAGTCAGTTAAGCGTCCGACTCTTGATTTCCGCTGAGGCATGAACTCATGGGTCATGGGGTGGAGACTTGTGTCCGACTCCAGGCTCAGTAGGGAGTCTGCTTGGGATTCTGTCTCTCTTCCTCTCCCTCTGCCTCTCCCCTTATTCGTGTGCACTCAAGCTCTCTTTCTTTTTCCTCTCTCTTTCTAAAACAAACAGATCTTAAAAAAAAAAAAAAGCAGAAACAAACAATTTACTTTCTTATTTTATAGTTATTTTCCTAATGAAGAAAAATCAGAAACAGATGAAATCTCAGGCAAAAGGTCTAGCAAACTGGGTAAGTAATGACCCTTACACAGAACTTGACTTTTCTTAGCTCCTCTAGCTTTGGTACTTAAGGACGACAATTCCATAGATTCCTTTCTTTTTTTTTAACTCTAGTAGACTTTTCTCAGTCTTCCCTGTGGCAATGAAAGGAATTTATGAGTTAGAAAATTTTTCTAAAAGGACTTTGTGAATTAGAAGATTTTTTTTGGTTCTGTTTTTGAAAGCTTACATTCAGTTTCCTTACAGTTGACTATGGACATATAATAAGTCCTTAGTAGTATGTGTTGATTAAGTGAACCGTGAAACATTTCTGTCCTATGTAGATGAAAAGAAGATGAATATGTGATTGGATAACAGGGAGAGTGATGATAGGTGTTAGGCAGGGTGAGAGAAAGATGGGAACTTTCAGGTGTCACTTAGCTCCAGTGACAAACCCCAACTGTATAATGCTATTAAATTTAGTACCATAATTCACTTTCACCTTCATGTTTTAGAACTTATAACTTGAGAGGTTTGCCTATGAGTGTTACCTGACAGTTTCATTCTCAGTTCTTTTTCCTAAACAGATCCACCTTATTTCTGGACCCATGCACTTAAAAGTTATTTCTCTTTCTTTAGATGAAGATGATTCATGCTCATTGCTAACAAAGGAGAGCAGCCACAATAGTAGTTTTGAGCTGATTGGCTCCACGATTCCATCCTATCAGCCTTGCAACAGACAGACAGGCCGTGGGACCAGTTTTTTCGCTACACCAGGGGGATTCAGATCTCCTTCCCCTGGGCTATTTCGAGCCAGTTTGGTCAGCTCAGCTTCTAAGGTAAGATGGTAATGGTTTTCTAATCTCCTCCCCCTTTTACTTCCCACCCTGCTAAATTGTGTCCAAGCCAAGCAACTCCCACCACATTATGTATGTTCAGTTTAAAGAAACCACCCCCTTTGTGTATTAAAAACAAACCTCATCCAGTGTTCTTACTTTTTTGAAGATGTTTTTTCTTTATTCTTCTCTTGGCTATGCATTGTCCTCCTCAACTGCGATTGCCTGAGAGTAGATAAAATCCTGCAAATAGCAACTTCTGTTGTTGTCATGACAGTGAATGACAATTATAAAATGTTTTGTTTTTGTTTGGTTTTGTTTTGGTGCCAGAGTTCAGGAAAGCTGTCTGAGCCTTCACTTCCCATAGAGGATTCCCAGGATCTGTATAACGCCTCCCCAGAGCCCAAGACACTTTTCCTAGGAGCCGGAGACTTCCAGTTCTGTTTAGAAGATGACACTCAGAGCCAACTGTTGGATGCAGATGGGTAGGTAGTTTTATGTTTCTGTGGGTGGAATGGTGCTGGGTACTGCTTAATTTTGTTTAAAAATAAAGTGAGCTTCTGTTGCTCCATCTGTGCTTTCTCTTCTGAGAAAGAGAAGGTATACAGACCATTAGTATTACATTCTGCAAGTTTGAACAAAAGCTCTCCAGAAAATAAAACGTAAATAGTCCTTGCTGGCATTCTGATCCTTTAAGCTCTGCTTTCCTTGAAATGCACAGCTCTTGTAAGGGCATCAAATTATCTGGCCTGCTGTGTTAGGATTGAGGTGTGGGATTGAGGGTAGACAGAGCTGTGGCACATTACGTGGCCATAACACCAAGTTCTACTCTGGCACTGTCTGAAACCTAAAATTATCCTTTACCCCTTTACCTTTCTAATAGCATTTATTCTGTTACTAAACTCCCTCCCTCTTTAGATTATCACAGGGCTACAGTTTGAATCCTTTATCTTCTGGTTTGGGATCCAGATTTTTTTTTTTTAAGATTTTATTTATTTATTTGAGAGAGAATGAGAGAGAACATAAGCAGGGGGAGGGGCAGAGGGAGAGGGAGAAGCAAGCTCCCTGCTGAGCAGGGACACTGACACAGGGCTTGATCCTAGGACCCTGAGATCATGACCTGAGCCACCCAGGTGCCCCTGGAATTCAGCGTTTAAGATTAGTTTTAGAAACATCAAATTTTGGGGACACCTAGGTGGCTCAGTTGGTTAAGCATCTGCCTTCGGCTCAGGTCATGATCCCAGGGTCCTGGGATTGATTTCCACATTGGGCTCCTTACTCAGCGGAGAGGGTACTTTTCCCTCTCTCTGCAGCTCCCCCTGCTTGTGCGCTCTCTCTCTCTCTGTCTCTCTGACAAATAAATAAATAAAATCTTAAAAAAAAAAAAAAAGAAAAGAAACATCAAATTTTTTTACCCACAGTATGCCTGGGTGGCTCATTCGTTTAAACATCTGACTCTTGATTTCAGCTCAGGTCATGATCTCAGGGTCATGAGCTCGAACCCTGCCTTGGGCTCTGCACTGGGCATGAAGCCTGCCTAAGATTCTTTTTCCTTCTCCCTCAACCCCTCCCCCACCTTCTTAAAAAAATCCTCTTTAAAATTTTTTACTCACTACTTTGTTTTTTCCCCTAGAGAATGTCTTATATTCTTTATTGTGCTTGTAGGTTCTTAAATGTTAGAAACCACAGGAATCAGTACCAAGCTTTGAAGCCTGGGTTGCCATTGGCCAGTATGGATGAGAATGCCATGGATGCGGACATGGATGAGCTGTTGGATCTGTGTACTGGAAAGTTTCCATCTCAGACTGACAAATCTCTGCCCAGGAAGAACGACAAGAAAGAGAACCTAGAAGAACTTCTGAATCTTTGTTCAGGAAAATTCACTTCTCAGGGTAAATAGCCAAGCAATCAGGCTCACCATAGTAAATATCTTAAGTCAGTGTCCTTGAAGAGAAGCCTTTTACCCTTGGGTGAGAAATTCACAGAAGGCAGGGCTGTGACGGATTCTTGTGGGTGGTTTGAATTCTTAGCTTCCTGACATTTGGAGCCCTTACTTTCTTAACGTGATAAAATGTCAACTTAAGCTTTGGATTTCTTAACTTAACCCATGTGATTTCTCATTTATGGTTAATATGCATGCAAAGCTTAGAAGAGAGTTGGTGTATAGTTAATTTCATATCAATGCCTATTTATTTCTACCTGCGTATTCCTTCCTCCCCGATGCTAGAATATCAGCTCTCTGTGAGCTGGGATTTTTGTTTTGTTCACTACTGTATCCCTGATGCCTGGCACATAGTAAGCACCAAATAAGGATTTGTTGAATGAATGGATGGTGAGCTCTTTTTGGCAAGCTTACCTTAGAACTGTATTGAGCTGGGGAAAGAGGACAGAGTTGTTATTTCTTGATGACAAATCTTTTTCTTTGTTGTGGTATAGACGCCTCTACTCTGGCTCCATCAGATTTAAATAAGCAGGAGAAGGAGAGCAGCTTGGGGGATCCCATGGAAGAAGCACTTGCTCTTTGCTCAGGTTCTTTCCCCACAGACAGGTGAGTCTCAGTTACTGGAGAGAACGTAGGAAGGCCCAGACTTCTGATAAAATCCTGAGGTCAGCAATAAGGAACCATCTTGGGCGCTTCCTATCCTGAGAGTCTTACAGTACATTTGAGTCTTATTTGCAAAGTAAAGAAATTGTAATACTTTCCTTTAGTTGGTGGAGAACAGGGTTAAAGAAAACAAGAATACGGAGTGCCTGTTTGACTCAGTCAGTTAAACCTCCGCCTTGGGCTCAGGTTGTGATCTCAGGGTCCTGGGACTGAGCCTGGTGTTAGGCCCCAAGTCGGACTCCGTGCTCAGCAGGGAGTCTGCTTCTCCCTCTCCCTCTCCCTCCACCACTCCTCCCACTGGTGCTTTCTCTCTCTTTCAAATTAAATAAAGTCTTTTTTTTTTTTTTAATTTTATTTATTTGAAAGAGAGAAAAATCGAGAGACAAAGCATAAGTAGGGGGAAGGATAGAAGCAGACTCCCTGCTGAGTGGGGAGCCCGATGTGGGACTCAGTCCCAGGACCCTGGGATCATGACCTGACCTGAAAGCAGATGCTTAACCTACTGAGCCACACAGGCACCCCGATAAATAAAATCTTGGAAAAAACTAAAAAGGGCAAGAATAGAAACTTAGAGCTAAAGCAGGGAGGCAGAGAGCGCAGAGGACCGGGCATTGTTCATTTCTTTGGCTCCGATCTACTGTTGTGCCAGGGCTCCAGTCGGGCCTGTGTCTGCCTCCTTGAGTAGGCCAGGATCCCATCTAAACAGCCTCCTAGAGCAGCTCCCCACTATGGGGGCCCTGACCAAGTTCCAGACCAGCATTGTCTCCTGGGACATTGCCATAGCAGCCACGTTTATTGGTGCTGAGGCTGCCATGGTTAGTGTGGCTGGTTCAGGGGCTGGCTCTGGAACAGTGGCAGCTTTGATCACTGGCTGTGCTTGGAACCCTTCTCTCAAGGGGCAGCTCTTCTGTACCATTCTGGGCTTTGCCCTGAGGGGCTCTTCTGTGTGATGGTCGCCTTCCTCATTCTCTTCGCCATGTGAGACTTCGTGGAAGTCACCTACCTGTCCCTGCTGCTTCGATTTAAGGCCATGGCTGGTACTAAACGTGTGCTAAGCTTTACCATTAAACACAACATTTCTCTTTAAAAAGTGGGGAGGGCAAGAATAAGCACATGAAAGTGTTCAACACTAATAATTAGGGAAATACAAATCAAAACCACAATAAGATACCACCTCACACCGATTAGGGTGGCAACTATAAAGAGGAAAAAAAAAGCCCATAAAATAATAAGTGTTTGCGAGGATATGGAGAAATTTGAACCCTTATCCACTGCTGGTGGGAAATGTAAAATGTTAAAGCTTCTGTGGAAGTCAGAATGGCAGTGTCTCAAAAAATTAAAAATAGAATGTGATCCAGCAATTCCACTTTCAAGTGTATTCACAAAAGAAGTGAAAACAGGGTCTCAGGTGTTTGTATACCCATATTCATCCTAGCATTACTCATGATGATCAAAAGGTGGACACATCCCAAGTGGTGAAACAAAATGTGGTGGACACACACATGATTATTCAGCCTTAAAAAGGAAGGAAATTCTGACACATGTGACAACATGGATGAACCTTGAGGACATTATGCTAGGTGAAATAAGCCAGTCCGCAAAATACAAGTGCTGTAGGATTCCACTTACACGAGATACAGAGAGTAATCAAATTCCTAGAGACAGAAAGTACGAGGGAAGTTGCCAGGAGCTGAGGGGAGGGAAGAGGGGGAACCTGTTGTTTAAAGGGTAGAGTTTTGGGGCACCTGGGTGGCTCAGTCAGTTAGGTGTCCGACTACTGATTTCAGCTTGGGTCATGAGCTCAGGGTCTTGAGATCAAATCCCACACTGGGCTCTGCATGGGGTGTTGTGCTTGTGATACATGTATTTTGTTTGTTTGTTCTTAGGCAAAGAACTTTATTAAATTAACATTGCTTCAAACTTTGTTCCCAGACTTTTTCAGCTTAATTCACTCCAAACAATGAATTGTATATAAGCAAAATCTGAAAAGAGCTGCAGTGTCCAAGGGCTTGGGCTTAAAAATATTAGAGATCTAGATTTTATCAGATCCATGAACAAAATTTTAAAAAGCTGTCATAATATAAAATAGCAGCTCCCAGTAACTTCTTCATGTTTTATCTTCTTGAGAAGTTGACTCCATTCCATTTGCTCCATTCTTGGAAGCTTCATCCAAATTCTCCACAAGAACTAGAACTTCATCATCATCGTCCTCTCTGGTAGCAAGTGGGGCTTTTCTATTCACAGGTTGTGTGGACAGAGTTTCAGCCAGTCTTAAACTAGTGAGACTGTCTGCACCAAGCTGGTTTAAGATAGCCTGTAGCATTTCTGTCAGCTGCTTTGTCTCAGCATGGCCTGGAATGGTGAAAGTGTTCGCCGCCAGTGATGCCTGAACTTTGGGGTTGTTAGAGTGGATCACTGTTCTTCTTTGTGAACATACTCACTCCTTCAGTACCAGAGATAATTGTTTATCCCTAACTTCTTTAAGGAGAACCGAAGTTTTTTATCATCTGCTATAGCCATTCTTTGAACCACCTTCTTTCGGCAAGCAGTTCCTTTCCCACCAATGTGCACTTGTGCTTTGCCATTTGGCGAGTTTTTCCTGGTTCATGAGAGTTTCTTTCATCTTGTTGGAGCAGAAATGGGACCGAGTTGGAGAATAGGGTTGGCACTCATGGGGTCTCGGGCAGGGCAGCTGAGATGAGGTGCCTTATGTGTATTTTATCATAATTAAACAAAAATTTTTTTAAAGGCAAGGCATCTTGTTTCCTGTTTCTTGAAGAGATTGTTGGTGCCAATAAAATACTTTCAGTTTCTAAGTTGACTGAATCCTTGTAGTTTGCTTTCAACAACTTACATACTGATTTCTTGATTTGCACTTTAGGGAAGAAGAAGGTGAAGAGGAGGAATTTGGAGACTTTCGGCTTGTCCCAAATGATAATGAGTTTGATAGTGATGAGGTGCGTTTGAAGGGAACAGAGTAATCCTAACTGATTTCCAGGTGTTGCTGCTGTTTGTCTTTTTCCTAGTCTGAATTGTTGAGAATTCTGAGTTTGGCATATTATCCGAAGCCATTTCCTAGAAGGAGACGTTTGGGCAGAAGTTTATAAATCCTGTTTTAGTTGAGGACTAAAGTTAGGCAGAACAAAGTTAAGCAGAACATGTTTTGTTCTGCTAACCCCATGTGTGATACTCTGCATTTTTTCAGGATGAACGCAGTAACTCTGATAATGAAGATCTGGCACTGGAAGACCATGAAGATGGTGATGAGGAAGAGCTCCTGAAGCAGTCTGAGAAGCTGAGAAGGCAAATGTAGGTGTTATGGCCATTCCTTCCACTGCTAGAGAAAGTTCTAATGGTTAAGTTGTAGCTTGCTATTGTTTTACCTAAGTCTGCCGGTTCTGTTGCTTTTTGTGGTTAACACAGATGAAATAAACCCCATTCTCATGCTATCTCTTGAGTGTTCAAAGATGGTATGTACTCTTTAAGTGAGTTCTATACTAAATATCTCTAGTTCCTTCAGCTATTTCTCATATAACGTTGCTTCCCGACTCCACATGTCCTGGATGTTCTCTATCCTCAGCTGTGGTCGGACTCCAGCTGTAGGTAGCAATATAACCACATCCTTGCTCTGGGCGCATCTGACTTACAGAGTAACCAACGATCCTAAGAGCAGAGTCACTGTAGATCACGAGGAATTAGTAGACGATGAAAATTCCTTGTCTAGGACTAGGGTCTTTTTTCCTATGAATTACTGTCATTTCAGGTTTTCCTCATCCTGGTCTTGGGCAAATGACCTCCTGTTCATTTTTG